>LT727923.1:39705-85878 GCA_900157175.1 Oithona nana | reverse complement strand
GGGGTGTTGCCGAGCGTAGCGAGGCTCCCGCCGGTAGGCCTCGCAAGTAGTCGCCGAAGGCGACGGATTGCGAGTTTTTCAAATATTTGAATTTTTCGCAATGTTGTAAAATGAGACTTTTAAGTGACTTTCGTCTGCTGTGAACCTGCCCATTTTGGGATCCGTTACGATTAATAATGGCAAGGCAGTCTCGTCGTCCAAAAAGCAGGCCATCCGCCAAAACGTGACAAAAATCGCCGAAATAACCATTCTGCGAAAATCTAGTCAAGCGTTGCAAACGGTCCATCACACTATAGTCAGCAGAACAGAACCCTTTATGTGCGAAAATATCTGCTCTATAAATCCCAGTATAGTAGCACTCTTTATTGTTCAGTTCTTTTGCCAGAATTCTACACCATAATAATTAAAGAAAGGGAAAAAAAAAACTTTCTCAGCATCTCAAACTTACATTAATTGGTGATGCATTGAAGTAGGCCTACTTCTAGCCAAATAATGATGAAAAGAAAGCTTCAATCATCTAGGCTCTACATAGTGATTGAAACTAAATAAAATGATCTCATTTATACTCAAGTTACTAAAAGTATTATTACTAATGTGACCAATGGGGCAATTGTGACTTATGCCATAAATTTGACACATGAAATGTCATTTTTGGTGTAAAAAATGAACACGAAACGTTAGTTTCAAACACTGTGATCTTCTAGTCAATTATTTGCTCGATGCAGTTTGTATCTATGGTTGTCTGTGGTTGTGGTAATAATGCGATGGCAGCAGGGCCGGAAAACCATCGACATCAGATTGAAAAAGGCAGGAAATCAGGCTTAATTGGATGCGGCACTGCAGTCATCAACAAAAGTCTCCGTCCATTCGTCAAATGTCGTTTTTTTTTTCAAGGAACTCTGGGGGCAAAGAGATAAGAAAAAAGACGTGGAAAGTGACATCTAGCTTCTGTTTAGGCTTCTCGCTGCATTCGTTTAGCATTTGCAATTTTGCAAAGACGAAAAATCACTGTGTTTGAAAATGACTTGAAAAAGTCTCATTTTACAACATAACAAGCGAAGCGAGCTACCTTCAGATTTCAAATAGAAGAAAAGAAACATTGAAATTGGACTTTTTTGATTGATTTTTTCCACTTTGAAAATGCTAATGAGTTGATTTACATTTCAAATCAAAACAGACAGGTTTGGTATCACCATGTTCATTTAGGTCCTGGACTGCATTTTGTCCTATTATTAGGCTAACTAGGTAAGTAGAATGTACTGCCACAGTACAGGAAGTGATACCATTATGAGAGAAACTGTGTTGACTCTCCATTTTCGAGACGAATCCTCTCAGCAACTAAAGAAAATCTACATATCTTATTACATACATATTACAAACTTTGAATTTTCCACCCTGTTCAACAGTTGACAAAAACCATAACAAAATTAGCTGAAACGCCGAAAACTTGCGAAAGTGGTAGGATACATTTCATACATTCAACAGTATTTGTGAAGCAAAAAATAATTGTCTCATTTGAAACGAGACTTTTCGTAATTTTTAAACGCTGTGCATTTTGGGTGCCTTAGAAGTTAGATATCCATATGTAGCTTTGTTAGTATCATTGCAAAACAAGGAAAAGGTTGAATTTCCCGCCTTTTTCGTATGCTGTTTTTGATAACTGAAATTTTTTTTTCAAACACTGTGCATTTGGGTATCTTGATATCCATATGCGCGTCGTCACTAGTCTCTCCCTCTCCACTCTCCTTCTTTAGTCTCATTGCAAGACAAGAAAAGCATCTTCGAAAGCAACTTTTCTCATTATGAAAACTTATTCGTCACGCTTTCCAACTTCTATTAACTTTTGCACATAGTAGCAGTAATTCCTCATACTAGTCAAGTCATAAAACATATAGATTTTCCCTAGCTCTTCTGATCTCTATGGCAATTTTACATCGCAAAACACAGAAGAAAAGTGTATTATTATCAAGTCATAAAACATATAGATTTTCTCTACCCTATCTTGCGAAGAAGCACTTTACTACCGAGTGAGTATCGTTATTCGGCCTCTCTGATCATCGGAGTGGGAATAGTTCACGTGCTCTTGGGGATCCTCAACCTAAGCTTTTCGCTTTTGGCTGTGATCTTTGAACCGAGTGCGAATTTCTATGCCAGCGGGATTTGGACGTCTCCTTTCACTTTGCTTTGTGGACTCTGCGGGATCTTAGCCAGCACCCGGTGGTACATCAGCTATCAGATCCTCATATTTCTACTTACCAGCATCCTTTCCACTGCGGCCTCCGGACTCTGTCTGGTGATGACAGCCCTTGGAATTCACTGCTGCTACTATCAGCAACCTCAAACAACTTTAAATGAAAATAGTTTAATGGTCACTGTGAACATCATGGTTGCAACTTCTTTGGGTAGTACGACTTTTTATGGACATTCAGGGTTTTAGATCCGACCTCAAAGGTCGTACGAGGCCACATAAAAGTGATTTCTTTTTAGTGATTTAAAAGATCAAATCTTTTCACAACTTTAACCTTCGAAGCCTCCAAGCTCTGTTCGCAAATTTTTTTAATCTTCAATAAAACTGAAGATAAGACAAGTTTCAACATCCTAGCTTTAGCACTGTGGATTTAACGCACTTGCAATAAAATCGGTAGTTAGATTTTCTTGGGTGGGTTATTGATGAGTTGAAACATGTGACCTCAAGTCAAAAAGTTATAAGCTATCGTAACTTTTTAGCGGAGGACAGGTTTGCAACGGAAGCGAAGAAGACCCAAAAACTTGTCATTCTTGAACTGCAGTTCATCTCTAATGCATTTTTTTTAAGTGAAAAAAAAAGTTTTGGTTGAAAGAACAATGAATGTACATAAATTTCCCCATAGAATTTCTACTTTCTTTGGTGTCCTCGACTTTGGCTTTCAAAGGCTGCCTTGCCCCATCTTACAATTTTTCCAGTTTCTCAACTTCTAAAGGTAAAATGGAGTCTTCTAAAGGCTTACAAGAGAAGGAAGTAACTCAAGAAGGAGGTCGATTCACCGCCGAGGCCAATGCTATCCGGCCTCAGCCTTTACTCCAGACGATTTATGAGCAAGGCCAATGCCATGTGCTGAGCAACAGTAGTAAAAGAAGGTCATCTATCCTCGGCAACACATTGTGGTAAAATGTCATTTTTAGTTCACCATATACAATTCCAATTCTGAAAAGTCAAAAAAAATCTCTATTCGAGTTTCGACTCATTTGAATTACTTTCGCATAACCTGAGCCTAAAAAATGTTGCTGGAAAAAATCACTTAATTTTGGTCCAACTATTTTTTTCCACAGTGTGAACAACCTCGCTATGAGGCCATTCAAGGGCTGGCAGCCTCCACCAACCATTTCTGGAAGTCATGACAATCTGTCAAGCCTTGGACAAGGATCCACGCAAGCAACGTCATCTATCATAGCTTCACTTGAATTGTAATTTTATAGAAAGGTTGCGTGATTTTTACGCAAACTCTTGCGATTTTGGTGCATGAGTAGTGTAAATAAAAGCTACAGCTGTATACAAAAAGTTGTGGCGCACTTATTTTTCACAGTACTTATTGAAGTCGCATTTCGGTGACTAAAGGAATTTTAGGGAGTGGCAACGTTGTTCAGGAAAACATGGCGACTAGTGATCCTTCGTGGCAAGACATTCTGGATGTATTGACACGAAAAGCAAGTAAAGATGGACTATTGAGGTCCATCAAAAATGCTAAAAGCATCGAAGCTAAAGTTGGAAAGGTTATTGATAATTTAAAAATCAGGTAAGAATGCTTCGAAATAATTTGAAGTACTTTGCTTTTAAATTACAATAATTCATTGCTTCGGCCCTTCGGGCCTCAATCGCTCCGCCTTATAATAAAATCACTAAATTCTAAAACTAAGTGCATCTGCACTCACTTGTTTCGATATGCCTTTAGGGTGTGTTGTACTGATGTTGTTCTTGTTCAAGGAACAAGTTGTCCACCTGGATCAGCCAATGTGCCGAGTCAAGATATGCCAAATCCGGAGGCACAGCCACAAAATTACGTGATGAAGGCAACGCAAAATTCCGTTTACACGATAACGAAGGAGCTTTAAAGTTGTACACAGAAAGTATCATTTGCTCACCAGAACTTGGACCTGAATTGTCATTGGGTTATGGCAACCGATCAGCAGCATTGTACCATATCAGCCAATACCAAGATTGTCTCCAGGATATTGAACTGGCCTTGAAATCGAAATTTCCGCGAAATCTGGAATACAAATTGCACCAAAGAAAAGGCATGTGTTTAACTAAGCTGGGCCTACATACTGAAGGCCAAAAGGCCTTTGTCACTGCCATGGCCTCGTTGGACATGGTGCCCAAGATGACAAAAGAGAAAAAAGAGGCTATTATTAGAGACATTCATGCTTTAATGGCCGAGGCCGAAAAATCCTCTCATAGGCTAAGTCAAGATGCCAATGACAACCTTCAAGTCATAAGTGCGCCTTTGAGTCCCCAACATGGGTCCAAAGATAGCTTTCCAGGAGCCTCATCCATTCTGGAAGTGAGGATGGATGATGAGAAAAAGGGACGATATGTTATGGCCTCCAAGGCTGTTAAATTGGGGGATGTTCTTTTTTCGGAAATGCCCTATGCATCAGTTTTACTGCCAGAACACTATTCTAGTCATTGTCATTATTGCGTGAGTATAATATCAGATTCACATAGTGATACTTGGCCTTCGTTCACTCTTCTTCAGAATTTAATTAGCCTTTTCTATTTTTAGCACAAAGCGTTGACAACCTCGACGGTGCCCTGTCTAAAGTGCACGCAACCCAGATACTGTTCAGACACGTGTCGATCGCTATCATGGGCCTCCTACCACCAACACGAATGCAGTGGCCTCCATCTCCTCCATTCCGTTGGAGTGGCCCATCTTGGCCTTCGCATTCTCCTTGTAACTGGCCTTCCAAAGTTGCTCAAGTTTCGTAAATCTTCGAACGAAATCCGGAATAATCCCAATGTACTTGAACAATACCGTCGCGTTTATGATCTGGTCACCCATATAGGTAAAGTCCAACATTCATGCCAAGTGCCAACTGTTTCTGAATTGTGTCACTAGATGGCGCTGGCCATATGCTAACATTTATTTTCAAAACTAATTTTCAACTTTTCTTCTAGACAATTTGGAGGCCGAAGATTTATTCCAGTACACCGTGACCTCCGTCCTTTTGGGCTTGTACTTACAACAGCGCACCAAATTTTTCGAAGCCAAAGGCCAAAATGAGAATCTTTTACAGAACCTCAAATTGAATGATGACGAAGCCAACGATCAATTCCAGTACATTTGTGGTCTTTTGCTCCGGCACATCACCCAACTGGTCTGTAACGGCCACGCCATCTACGAGGTGGGCACCTGTGATACCGACTTGGACGATAATAAAGGTCCGGTCGTTAATTCCAGTCAATTCAGAATTGCTACTGCCATTTACCCCTCTGCCTCTATGATGAACCACTCCTGTGACCCAACTGTGATCAACAGCTTTTTTAACCAAAGGCTGATTGTCAGAGCCATCAAGGCCGTCAAGGCTGGTGAGCAGGTTTTCAATTGTTATGGACCTCACTTTAGACATCACCCTTTGGGCGAACGACAAGAAAGTCTGCGCAGCCAATATCACTTTAATTGTGATTGTAACAGGTATACCTACTAATCTCTATTGTCTTTTGATCGACGGAAATAGGATTGACTACTAATAATCTATTGTAAAAAGTCGATTTAGAAATAGTCGAGAATTT
The DNA here is from genome assembly GCA_900157175.1 of Oithona nana. Taxonomy (NCBI): domain Eukaryota; kingdom Metazoa; phylum Arthropoda; class Copepoda; order Cyclopoida; family Oithonidae; genus Oithona; species Oithona nana. Next base: position 80,108 of record LT727923.1, on the reverse strand, counting down.
GATTGTTTCGTGTGCACAATTAAGTAAGCGGAAATGTGTAAAGCAAAGAAAAAGTTGTTGTTATTTTGGGAAACTGCAAGGAACAATCTCACTAAAACAACGCGAGCGAAGCGAGCTAGTTTTGTACACAACAAGCTGATTTTTTCTGGCACGAAAATATGAAAAACTATTGATTTTCAAACACCGTGTAAATGTCATTTTTGTCTGCCTATTTGCGGTCCAGAAAAGATCAAAAGATCATCTAAACTATTTCAGTTATTCGATTAATCATTTGTCTTTTCAGTTCCTTATTTTTTTCTCCCTTCTCAAAAGTTACATTTTTTTGGCAGTTGGAATGCAGTGTAGTTCCATATATGGTGCTCCTCCATTTTTATGTAGACGTTTTTTTGGTGGGGTTGTTCCCTTTTCACTCAAGTAGAGCACTACAAAAAATTGAAGGCCAATTACGGCCCTGCCAAAGTTTTTTGGTCATTTTTGTGAAATCTGCCGCAGTGCGTAACGGTCTTTAAAGAAGTGCATGAAGAACGACTGAGAGGGACTCTAGAGCCTCCTTCTTCACATTGTTTGAAAATCGGAAAAGTCTCATTTTAGTTTATTTTATTTTTGGGTACAAAAAAATTTTTATTCAACTTTTTGAATAAAAAATTAGATAAGTCTTGTAAAATGAGACTTTTTTGAGTTATTGCGAAACACTGTGTTCCTTCTCTTGAAGCGATGCAGAACAGCTCTACTACTCAAGTGCATTTTCCAGAGTAATTTTCCTCTCTTTTTACACCTACGAGTTCTACATACGTCTGCAACATAGAAGATCCCCCATCATGCTCTTAGAAAAATTTCTGAAAAGTCTCATTTCGTAAATAAACTGCATGCATTCATTTCCACTTATTTTGGCGCAAAAAAATTCAATGATGTAGGCAGCTTTTCATGTTGTGCTACCATATGATGCCTAATAGAAAATTGTTAATTAAAATTCTGTTTGTTTTATAGTTGCAAGCGCAAAGATCTAGTGGAGTTTCAAGAGCGTTTTTCGGCCCTACGTTGTCATCATTGTGGTGGGCCCATTCAAAATCCCGCGTCTGAAGCGGCCCTTGCGCATTCCATGCCCTGCCTTGATTGTGGGAAAATCCAGGTAGGTACACCTAACCCTTTTGTCAGAACCTTCCCTTGACATTTTTATTGTGTGTATGGGAAATCTCTTCGCACTTCGTGATTTGTTGCATCCTTCACAATTGTAAATTGATTTCCCATTTTTATTACATTTCCAGTCCTATTCGGATCGAATTGAACAAGTGTTTGTGGCTTACGACCTCTACAAAAAGGGCATGGAAGCCTTCGAATTTGGATGTTTGTCAGATGCATTGCCGGCGTTGCAATCCTGTTACCAAATTAGGACAAAGGCGATGTACGCGCATCATGTAAGTGAACATCATCTCAAAGTGTTTGAAAATTACCAGAATTATCTTATTTCAATTTTTTCGCCAAAATTAGTAATTCGTTTTGCATGATTGTCTTTTAAAAAAGACTGATTTGTTGATCTTTGTCGAAACTGTTGTTTCAATCAATTGTCAAATTGCAGAGGGAAGTGACGGAGGTCGCAGATCAGCTAGCAAGATGTTACGCCATGATGGGCGCCTTCAGCGAAAGTGCCCAATATCTCAAAGTTTGCCTTCCAGCCATTCAGGAGCGGTAAGTTTTTCTAAGTAAATTTGTTGATTTACTGAAACCCTGTAATTTTTAGGTTTGGACCACACAGCATTGAAGTTGGCCATGAACTCATCAAGTACACCGACGTCCTCCTAGGGGATCTTCAAGACACGACCAAAAGGTCATCCCAATATGGCGAGAAACTCGCCGAGGCTCGTGCTTGCTTGGAACGCGCATTGCAAATTTTCGACTTGCATTATGGCGGGTGGCATAAATCCCATGTAGAAATTGCAACTAAATTGTCAAGAATCAATTTCCTTATCGAAGGAGCTTAACAATTAGCGTCCGAAAAACAAAGTCTAATGAAGCCTAAAATAAAGACACAATAAAAGAATCATTTTGACAGACTAATCACTTCTAATTTTATTCCTCGCATACTGTTTGAAAATCTGCGATTACCTATAACTTCGGGAAAGGAAGACTTTTTAAAGAATTTTTGCACACTGTTAAAAACTCAAGGCAATAAACTGTCAGAGCTTGATGGGGGATCAAAGCGTCTTCTTATAGCCATTGACAGGGTGTCGAGTGTTTTTTTGTGCTTCGGATCTCCAGCGACATTCTTTGTCTCCAAAGGATCAGAGCCATGATCATAAAGTTCTTCAGCGATAATTCTGTCAAAGTTTCCTTTCATACTTGAAGAGTTGAATTCTGTCCAGATTGTGGCTCGAAAGTTTTTATCGTTGACCGAGTAGCCCATATAGTTGGCGATTTTGGGTTGATCACTATCATATGAGGGTTCAATGGAAGGACGAGGATATTGAGAATAGGCTAAGTTCCAACTTTCTCTATCTTCTTCTTCAAATAGTGATTTGCCCTCTGTGCATACTTTTTCTAAAGGAACCTGTAGTAACAAGACAGAGACTCTCTCTTCAATGCTGCCCACTTAATGATATGTTCAGTTTTCTAGGTAAATTCGTTGCAGCGTGCATAATTTGAAATTTCGCGCCAAAACGGCTAGAGTTGCACTAGTAAACTCAAAAATGTTGATTGCTTCTTTTTGAGGAAACATTTTGACTTAAGTTGAAATTGAACTATTTTGTGGTACAGAGTTTTTGGCAACAAAGTAAAGTAAAGTAAAACAATGCGACAAAATTCCCCTGAATACTCGTAATTAGTTATACGTGCCTTCTTTTCTTTGTTGCATTTTTTGAGTCTTGGCAAGCCTGTTTTGTGCACCAAAGTTGGGAACAAATCCAAGAGTTGAATGGGCTTTGTGATGACTAGGTTGCTAGCTTCTTCGCTAATACCTCTTCTTCGATGAGAAGGATCTGGGAGGAAAATCTTGTCATTTTCTTTATCAAAAGAAGAACCGCCATCGCCAAATAGATGACGAAGCTTTGGCCCTCGGCTACTTGGAATATGCATTAGCCAAGGCACGCGTGTCGCCGTCTTATAATTGGAAAACTTGCTCCATTCCTGAATCAAATATCAATGGACATAAAAACCTAAAGTACCACAAACCAAAAAAAAAAAAAAAAAAATATGCTTGCTTTATACCTTAACGACCCCTGCAGCAAAGTGTTTGAAGATCATACAAAATGTCTCATTTCAATTTCACTTTGTTTTGTTCAGAATTACTCGAAAAACAAGTTTATATTGTTGGACATGTTGGTGTCGTAGAACTGCAGAGTGTCAATTTTGTTCCTGCACACAAAGTTGCAGTTGTAATAAAAGGCATAAAAGGAGACTTTTTGTGTGATTTTCAACTCATGTGCCTTTGCAGAGCACATGCCTGCAAAGCAGGCATTTACTACACTCATTAATCTTGCCATATTGTGCGCATTAATTCCTCGCCTACTTCTCTCCCAAAAATGGAACTAGGATTATTCGGATTATTTTTAATATTTACTCTGTTCTCTCCTAAGGTCCACCCATGGTCCCCTATTAAGGTCACGATGGTGTTGTCTGCCAGGTCGGATTGCACAAGTGCATCCAATATCTGTCCAATAAGGTCGTCGACATACGTCACAGCTAAAGTAGAAATATGAATGATCATCAAAACTTTCTTCTTAGGCACAGTGTTTGAAAATCACTCAAAAAGTCGCATTTGTTGGCACCCCCGAGACTCAGGACAGCAGGAGTACTCTGACATCAACCTGTCCATTGAGTACTTCTGCATCGTCGGCATGTCCAATTTAAAGTAAACTTTGGAACATTTTGCATGATTTTCAATCGCTGTGAAAAGGTGAAAATAGAGACATGATCCTATCATCTCCCTCCTCAAACTGACTTCTCATTTTCACTAGGGTAGTACCTGCATAATAGTGATGACGAATGTATTTCGTAAACCGAGATGGCATCCGTCCAAATGGGAAGGTGATGTCAAGAGCCTTGATATCATCTCGCTTCTTCACATCCATCCAGGGATTCCAAGCGATGCTCGGAAGATTTACCGTGCGATTAGAATTAACTGAACTGATGCTGAACTTGTTAAGGTCATGTAGGTCTAAATATTGCCTGGGAAGTAGGGTAGCATTATTAGTGGTTGTAAATTCGGACTTTATCAATGTTGTTGTACACACACTGAATGAGGCTTTGATACGGGATTTACATCATTTCCTATTGGGTGAATCAAAAACGCTAGATGGCGCTTTATGATATCCGTTATCTGCGGCAGAATCTTCAGAAGATGTTTCCCAACCTGATTTGACCGCGAGTATCACAAGTAAACAGAACTTCCGAAATTGATAATGAGCTGATGAATAAATTACCTTGGAATATGAAAAGGGATGTGAGGTTTATGAAAACCCACCCCTAAAAAGAAGCTTTGGTTGGAAGTTGACATGTGTGACAAGTACTCGCGAGCCTCTTTAGCGATCTTCATATCCGGCAAAAGTTGGTTTTTTTCCAAGTTGACGGCGCATAATAGATTCATCTGTTGCGAACCGCCGTTGTACACCGGGCACGACACGTTGACTATTTCCTGAATTTTAAAAATTCAGATGAGGATAGAATATCTAAACGACATCTACCTAGCGATCACATTATTCAACTTGACAAAAATGCAAAAACTCGTGCAGCAATGCAGAGTAGCAGCATCACACAGTGTGTGAAAATCACTCAAAAAAGTATCTTTTTTTGGCGCGAAAATTCAAATCGGTATTTGAAAAATTAGCGATAAAAACAGAATTATTTTTGGCATGAAGATTCAAATGATACTTTTTTGGGTGATTTTCAAACACACTGTGAGCACCATTAAAGCACAGTGACATCACACAAAAAGTTCCAAAGTTTAAAAGGATTCCTCAACTCGAGAACTTGTCAATGGGACAAAGGATCCTTATTCGAAATTTGCGCACCGGAAAATTGTTAATTGTGGAGGTACCGTAAGAAATAAGTATTGAATAGATGAGCAAGTCTATCAAGAGAATTTGTCATCATAAAAAGTAACGCACATCATAATAAAGTCTTGTCAAAAAAGGAGAATATTCCCTCCAGAGTCATCAAAACTGTATTAAACTGTTTTTGTGGAGATCAAAACTAGACTGAAAAACTATTGGGAGAGATCAATAATCTATGAAATGGACATGAAAGTCTAAGTGATTGTGCACTGGAAAATCGATCATTTATACCGATTGGTCGACGATAAACGGCAAATCCGTCCAACTGTGCGGGTAATCATCAGGAGTTCCACTTTTCCGTGCGAAATGGTGGAAAATCTTTCCAATAGATTTGGTCCGATAGTTGTTCTCTTTGAAATATTGGGGCATGGAGTAGACATCCTTGGTTTGCCAATTCTGTCGCCAGTTTAAATTCCTGTTGGCTACCACATGCATATCCTCTGGATGCCGAGAAGTCAAGAAGGAGGTACGAGAGGGACCACAGAGTGCAAATTGGCAATGCGCGTTTTCCATCTGTAATACGTAAAGTGCAACAAGAATTAAATAACAGGTTTGAAAGAATTCGTTTGCCACAAAACACAGTGTGGTTGAAAATCACTCAAAAAGTCTCATTTGCAATTGCAAACTAATTAACTATTATTTTTGGCAGGGGAAAATTCAAATGAGACATTTTGGTGATTTTTCAATATTGTGAATCTCGTAGCCTTCAATTTTCTTGGAATTTTATGTGCATTTGTGAAGAAGAAGGAGCTTGAAAAAATCTTGATACTTGGCATTCAAACTATACTAAAATAGTAATTCTACTTTTATGCCACACACTACTCCCACTACTACTACTTCAAAGATATGAATCTGAGTAAAAATTGAAAGTAGGTTAAGAGGCCGACAACGACGTAGCCGATTTCACTGCTATTATGAATCATTGTTTTCCATTGTTGCCTTCCTTCTCCTAGTATGTCACACATGCGAAAAAACGGGGTACACAAGACGCCATCTATCGGACGATTTTTATAGTATACTGTACAATGTACATGTTGAGAAATTATAATCAGTTGTTGATGAGACTTTTCTCCTTATTTTTGTCCACTATTGTATACCGATACTTACTACTTAACAGTTTATGTACCTACTTAGCTTTCTAAGGTTTCTAAGTCACTTTTGAACTGTATTTTAAACTTTAGTTTACGGAAAATTATGACACTTTTCTCGTGTATTTTGTTCATACTGAAATCCATTGAAAGTTAGAGCACTGCCCGTTTATTAGACCATTCAGGAGAACGGTCTCACTATATGATGCAAATCTTTGCAAAAGTTGCAGTTTATTTGAATTAGTGCAGAGGAGCAAATGCACTCTACTCTACCTCATTTTAAAGTATATGCTATAAAAATATAATTTAGAGCTCTCTTACAACTGCAACAGCCATTTTCAACCAGCAAAAATAGTCGTAGAAGATTTTCTGGGTTTTCCGTGTAGGTGTATAAAAATGTACTAACGCGATAGCTGATGGAGGACAATTTGTCAATGTTGGGTGTAATAGCTAGAGGGTCACCGTAGGCTCCCAAGGCTGGCCGCAGATCATCAACAACCAGAAGAAGCACGTTTCGACGACCCTTAAATGCTCTAGCTCCATTCTGGGGGCCGATCAGGAAAATAATCATCCAGATATTCCAGATCTGCCGTGTCATTGAGTCGCCCTGTTTATTCCACTACTACTCACTACTCATGTACTTTTAACAGCTTTTGCTAGATGTCCAAACAAGTTTGGAAGTAATCTTATCTCAGATTAGTCGCGCTCTGCGCTGTTTCTAATTTCCACATCACTCATTGCCAAAGTCAAATAGACGAAAATTGTAGTATTTTGGAAAATGTCAAAATATTTTCTTTGATTTTTCGCGCTAAGATAAAAATGACACCCAACCCTAGATTTTTTTCGCATTGCCGTGATATAAGACTTTTTCGTGAACTTTTCGAAAAATCGCTAAAAATGTTGGGAAATCTGGTAGGAACAAGACTGGTAAATGGGCCTCAGTCTAGGCTATTGTGTACAGACTTTTAGCCGCTAATGGGTGCTCTGCTGTTAAGCGATTTTTCTGCTGGGCTTGATCCTCATCAGATGGATGGAGATGGATGATTAGGGTTACGTGTTGCGAAAAAAACAACGGATGGTAAGTCTAACAAAACTGTGACAAATACTGCAGCAAAAAGTAAAGTTTTTTGAGGTTTTTGCTTAAAGAAGATTTCCATAAAAAAAACTGCACAGTGTTTGAAAATCACATAAAACATTATTATTAGGTACATTTACATATTTTAAAGTGAATATATTTGAATTTTCGCGCCAAAAATAAACATGAGAATCTGCAGGTTCAGTTTTGTTTTTTTTTTGGCGCTAAAATTAAAAAAGAACCAAGCGATAGAAATAACATATTTTAGGCGTGAAAATTATGATGAGACATTTTGGATCATTTTCAACCATTGTTAGCTGTAAAAGAACTGTACTGACTTTTTTTAATAGACTATTTAGGAACGTTTGGAACCTTAAAAATGAGAGATGCACAGTTAAGCAAGTACTCCTCGAAAATCCTCCCTTCTTATACTAAAGTCTGTTTTTTTTTCGATACTTGGAACTAAAAGTCGTTGCCTCTGAACGCCCACGTAAAAAGAAAAGGAGGAACTGTCCAACGGACTATGACTATGTGAGATAAAGGAGTCGCTGACTGCTACGTATTGTACAGGGTGTCCAGATATGTTTGGGATTATGTTTTGGGCACTGTATTCCTAAATATTCAGAAAAGTTATGTGAAGTTGGGGGAGGTTTTTAGCTAAACGAACATTTGTAATATATTGCTGAGCATTGCTAAGAATTGCTGAGTATTGCTGAACATTGCTTGGTATTGCTGACCATCGGTGAGAATAATTTTGCTTGCTCGCTTATTGAGGCCTCACTACAAAATTACCTAACTTTTTCCGAGCTTTGGAATACCCAAACTTGCTTAGGCACCCTGTATATACTAAAGAACTGCACAGCTTCTTTTTTCCTTTTCATGGTTGCCCCTACAGTACCAATGGTTGTAGCTGATGTTGGTTATGTCGTGCATGGCCTTGCCAAGTTCTCGTACCATGCCGTTTCTTCTTCGACAATCGTAGTCTCTGTCGTGGGCGCTAAGCTAAGCGCTGCTGCTGCAGTATGTAGTAGTCCACGGAGTGCTACGCGCACTACTTGGTGCCGTCCGCGATCAACGTCTCAGGCACCAGCACCGACTGCTCCACGTGCCGAGCCAAAAGTAAGGCCTGCCTTTTCAAAGACTGGCAGAGGAGCAACGAAGTCGTTAGTCGACAACCCAAAGATCATCACGACGGCTGCTTACAGCCTCTACGAGCTGAGGCTCTAAAACCTCAGCCTCAGCATGAAAGAGAAGGCCATGTAAAGACAACTTTAAAAATCAAATCATGATACAGAAGCAGAAGTACTCAGTGACAAAAGTATTATGCTTCTTTCGCCTCCTACCCGGCCTCGGGCTCGCATTATGGGCAGCCCCTGGCCTCGAGGCCGCCACAAGACCTTGCTTATAGTGCTTATATTGAATTATGCTGCCTATACCAGTAGTCATCAAAATACTAAAGAAGCAGGTAAGAAATTTTTAAGTTATCATGTTTAAAAAGAAACATTCCAAAAGTCTCGTTTTGCAACATTCTAAGCGAAGGGAGTTACGTTAGTTGATACTCAAACTACGAATTAGTTTCAAAATTGAAATGCAACATTTATGAGGATTTTTTTACCTCTATGAGTCCCCTTTTCAAGTAGGTAACTATAGTTTGTCAAAGGCAGGTGGGAATAAATTGCCTCAAGCTGGAATGTTGGTTGTAAAATAACCCATAGGGTTACTACTCGTAAAATTGATATTTGGTCATTTTTATAGTTCTCCAGTCCTTTGTGTGGTGAATTCGAAGCTTGAATATTTTGATTCCTAGAAAAACCTAGTGGTATACCAGTAGTTTTTTGGTAATGGGCCCTTTTGTAGTTCCGGTAGCGTGGGTTGCATTAGTAGGGGCCTAACCGAACTCACGTGGACATCATCTGTCACTTTTACCTTTTAAAATCATCATCAGTTCATCACTGAATTAACCAGGACCTGTTATAACGATCGAGTGAGAAAATCTAAACTTTCCTCCATATGTTCAGCCCAGAATTATGTATGTTGTAGGATACGGGTTCAAATCCAGGCATATCCACTACTTTTGAAGAATTAAAAAAAAGAATAGTTTCCTCATTCTCAGTTCAATTTGTCAACAAGCCATTGTAACCAGGCCTGAATTCAAGAGAATCTGTGCACATCAAATCTACTTTCACCGGTAGATGGACAATTGTTCTCAAATTCTGATATCTCGATTTTCGCGCAGATTTTTCTACCACATGATGTCGCTTATTGGCCTAGGGCTGCATCTGCGCTGCCAGAAGCCCTTGGCCAGTAGTACTCTTCAGTTTTTGGCTCAAATTTCAAATTAGTGGTTTGGTACAAAAAGGACCTTCAATTTTCTTCTACCCGCAATTTTTCCTATAAGGGCAAGTGTCAATCTCATAAAAGGCAGTAAGACGAAAGAAAATTTTAGCTACCTACATAGCTTCTTCTTCTTCATGCTACTAACAGGATGTCTACTCCTATACCATAATAGAACAGTTAGCTTTTTCCTTTGTAGCTTAAAGAAGGTGATGAAAAAAACGTGTTAAAGCTCACAACAGTTCACACAGTGGATATGATTCATTCAAAATGACACGTTTTATGCGAATAAATCCGCTTAATCGCTTCAATCATTTCTTACACATCGGTCTGGGTGGTCTCAAGTCGCGGATTTAGAATTTTTCACGTTGCTAAATTAATATAGAAATTACTACAATTAAGCGCCATATAGCCAATATTATATACCATTGCAATGCACATTTATTTATTCGCTTTTGCCGCTTTGTCAAATGAAGTATTTTCAGCGGCATTATTGCACAATTTTATGCAATTCCCTGTAATTTTAAGCTTCGGCATTTAGTAAGAAATCATGGAAATTAGAATATCGCGTGAACAAACATTCCAAATTGCATTTTGAAGAAATAATGACACATTTGAGTGTAGAAATGAGCCATTTTTCATCTTTCTACAGATTTATACAGATTCACGGTGTTTGAAATTCTCTCATGTAAATGTTGTTTATGCCAAAAAGTTATGTTTTTCAGTTTTCGATTGTTTGAATTTTCGCGCTAAAAACGGCCAAAGGTACACCTGTACAGTCTCTGCAACATTGTAAAAGGAGACTTTTTGAGTGATTTTCAAAGACTGTGAGATTCTTTGTCGTACTAAAGCCTATTCACATAGAGTATTAGAAGTGTAACGAATTCTTTGTTTCATGCAAATCGTTTTTGTCTTTTCGTTTTTATCTCACGCTACCAGATAATAGCGGCAAATCACATAACACTAGTAGAGAAGAGGCTTGGTTAGTGAACTTTGTTGTGCTCTGTGTGTCTCCCTATCCCCCCTTGCTTCTGGCTTGAGGAGGAGTCAAGGTCAACTTCATCTTTCGAGTCATCATTCCTTTTCCATAATCCATATACACTGGTCTATTTCAAACTAGGCACATTATTTGAAAAAAAGTCAAAAAAGTCTCATTTTACAACAGTGCCACTGCCACCTCATCACACGAATATTACTTCACTCGCGATGTTGCAAAATGAGACATTTTTCAATGATTTTTAAACACTATGATTATTGGTTCAATATTGACTCATTCTATTTTTATATTGCAGGTCTCCCACTCAACGATTATATACGTCACTTTGAGCCGGCCTTTTATACACCCTTATTGTCAGCCAACCAACAACTTCATAATCTGAGGGCAAAACGAAGCTTAACCCATAGTTACCAAAATCAAGATGATCAAGAGTTTAATAATGCAGTTACTGAAATTGTAACACCTTCAAAACTCACTTTCAATGTCACTGCTCACAATAGGTAAATTCTTAGACTTGACTGTAGTATCTGCATCTGTGAAGACTGATTAGTGACAAGGCAACCATCTTGTTTCACCTCCTGGGTCTCAATTCCGTCATCATCGCCACCTTTTTATTTTACTTTACTCTACACAAAGGAGTCAAATTTGGAGCTGAAAAACAAAATGGCGGCCTTGGCACTAATCAGTTTTTGTAAAAGCAGTGCAATATGAAGTATTAGAATTTGGTTTTGCAACACTCTGATGTTAACAATGACATTCATTTCAGACTCTTTCGCATCAAATTGCACTGCAACTTTGCTCAAGCTCAAGACATATTTGCGGACGATGCAGTTGTAGAGAGCACGGACGGGCTCATCGATGCAACTGGCATCCGCAATCGCATTTACTCTGGGATACTCGAAGGTAAATCTTTTTAAAAATTGTCTAAAGCGTAGGAGTGACCGAGTCTGAGTCTAATTTTTCTTGGTTCAATGCAGATTTACCCACCTCCTCAACCGTCCAAGGCATCGTAACCAAGGATGGCCTCTTTGACGGCCACATATCCACGTCGGTGGACGACTACTACATCGAACCGGCCTCACGCTACTTTGGGGATATTAATGAGGATAGTAACGAGAACGAAGAACCCAAATCCAGGCCATTCCATTCTGTGATATACAAAGCCAGCGACGTCAGCCATCCTTTGGATCCTAACAGCGAGGTATGTACTTAACGCACGGTGGTCGAAAATCACGCAAAAAAGTCTGTTTACAATAATGCAAGCAAAGTGTTTCAAAGGATCGAAAGCTACGTTTATTTTTAAACTAAATATTTTTTTCATTTGGAAATATACGTAGCTAACTTTGCTCACAAAGTTACAAAATTAGTCTTTATAAAGTGATTTTCAACCACTGTGTAACTGTAAGTAAAGAGTAGTAAACAACATGATCATTACCGAAATACATAAAAATACACTTTGCAGCTGCACACACCATGCAAATCCCATGAAGTCCATCTGAAAAGAAAGGAAACAGATACAACGAAGGTGCCAACTTTGTCCTCAACAACGTCAACTAGCCCAAGGACGTCTTTCAGTTCTGTGATAAGGCCAAAAAGAAGGCCAAAAAGACAGGCACAAGATGATCATCAATTGTTTGAAAACTTGCCTGATTCGACGCACATGAAAAACGGTTCTCCTATACTTGTCCAGGATAAGCCCGGATGGTCCATTAAAGGCCTCGGCAAAGGCCACGGAAGGCCACGCAGTGCCAAACAGATCGTTACCACCTACGAAATCGTCGATTGGGAAGATGTGCCGGAAAGCGTCAAGCACCACTTTCGCCGTCGATCCGAGGCCAGAAGGGCCTTGGCCGAAGGCCGCGGACCCATTGACAAGAAGAGAAAGACCTGCATGTTGTATCTGCAGGCGGACCACTTGTTCTACGAGGCTATGGGATCGGATCAAGAGGCTTGCATCGAGGCCATGACCAGGCATGTGCAAAGGGTCAACAGCATTTATGAGCCCATTGATTTTGATCAAGATGGCAAGGGTGACAAAATTAGGTTCATGATCAAGAGAATCAAGGTGCATACGGAAAAGGCTTTGGAGGACAAGTCTTACCGGTTCCCAGGCAATTACGGTGTGGAAAAGTTCCTGGAAATCTTCTCAGGTAAAGAAGTCATTAGACTTGCCACTGTACTAATCACCTTTCTTCATGCTGGGCTTTCTAATGCAATGAGTTTGAAAATCACCAAAAATGTCGCAAATATGATACTTTTTCGCGAAGTATGTTTCGGTGACTTGAAAATAAACGTAGCTCACTTCGCACGAATTGTTGTGAGATTGATCTTTTTTTAACTTTGTGTTCTACTTTTACAGAGGAGGATTACGACGCTTTTTGCTTAGCCTACATGTTCACCTACCGGGACTTCGAAGGGGGCACTCTGGGCCTGGCTTGGACAGGGGACATGAAAAATGCTGGAGGAGTTTGCGAACGTAATGGGGTAAGTTCTAGTTCATGTATGAGTAATGCTGGACTTTCGGCAAGAAGCAGCAAAGTTGCTGGGGAACGAAGAAGTGCTGTCAGCCACGAGTGATATATGGCAGAGTATTTTGCTAGCAAAGCTTTTGTAGTAGAGCTGCAGTACTGCTACCAACTCATTCTTTGTGTCCTTCTTTGTATCCTTGGCTTACTTTCCGTAGTTCCCCCTTCTTTTTCCGCTATACTTCTGCCATAGAAGCAAACGAAACCAGTACAAAGGCACAATAACTAAAAGTCACGCAGCCTGACCGGCAATTCCTCTTCTTTGTGGAGAGAAACGTTAAAAAATCAACCAAAATTGTCTCGATTTACGAAGTAAAAAGTATATTTTACCGACTTTACTGCATAAAAAAAGATGAAATGTTATCGATTGATAGGCAAAACAGTAGCTAGCATGCATTCCTCGCAGATTGCAATGTTTTCCAACACTCTGAGGAACTACTTTGTATGTTCAACACACTAAAAGAAAACTTTGATGTTGCAGCATTATCGAGGCACTCTCAAGAGTCTGAACACTGGCATCATCACTTTACTCAACTATGGAAAACACGTGCCCCCTGCAGTGTCACATGTCACAATGGCACACGAAATGGGACACAATTTTGGCTCACCGGTAATGAACATTTGACTTTCTTTCTTAATCAACTTTTTCTGATATTTTTTTCTCTTTTATTTTTAGCATGACCCTGAAAACAACAAGGCTTGCGTACCAGGGGGCGAAGATGGCAACTACATCATGTTCGCCCGTGCCACCTCCGGCGATAAGAGTAACAATCGTAAATTCAGCCCATGCAGTCTCAAGAGTATCAAGCCAGTTTTGCTCAGCAAGGCCATTGGTCCCAAGGGCTGCTTTCAAGGTAAAATGTCACTTATACTACTTCCAGCATAGGACCCTTTTACTTCCCCTTCCTTTCCCTTTTTTGCCCCACAGTATTCGAAACTCACAAAAAAATGTTGTAACCAAGAATTCGTAACTTTTATCTTTTGGCTTATTACATGTACATAATTGTTTGTACTCCAAAAATATGTACCTATTGAGTATTGACATAATAGTATTAGCTATGTAGTATGTACTCAATACATCTTTATTACAGAACCGAAGAAAGCACTTTGTGGTAATGGTGTAGTAGAGGAGGGTGAAGAATGCGATTGCGGCTGGGAAGAAGATTGCGAAGAGGACTGTTGTTGGCCTCAAAAAACCAATCATGATCCTAGTGAAAAACCTTGCACATTAAAACCAAAGAGAGACTGTAGCCCTAGTCAAGGCCCCTGTTGCACTCCAAACTGTTCTTATAAGCTCGGAGAAAAGTGCCTCGATGACAATGGCTGCAGAGACGAAAGTTTCTGCGACGGTACTTCCCCCTATTGTCCACTTTCCCAAGTCAAGCCCAACAAAACTGTTTGTAACAAGGAATTTGTCTGCTACAAGGGCGAGTGTACCGGATCCATTTGTTTGGCCTATGGCCTCGAGTCATGTCAGTGTTCCCAAGGGCCTCAGGATACGGCTACGAAAGCCTGCGAGCTATGCTGTAAAGAACCGGGTGATGGCAAACCTTGCCTATCATCTTTCGAGCTTAATGTTCAACCTCTGGATGTCCCTGATATGTTTTCCAAGCCTGGTACTCCTTGTAATAATTACCAAGGATACTGTGATGTATTCCAAAAGTGCCGAGAAGTCGACCCCTCGGGACCTTTGGCCACTTTACGCAAATTGCTTCTTAGTGAAGAAAGCATCGCTAATTTGAAGCGATTCTTGATGAGGTACTGGTACACGGTGATATTCATTGTCCTCGGTGTCTTCATCCTGATGGCCATCATCATCAAGGTGTGCGGTAAAAAGACGCCTCTGGTCAGATCGAGGCGTAAAAGGCGGAGACATAGTAATCAACATCAACAAGGAGTGGAGAGCTTAGATCCGGATAATGTTCAAGTGCATCCCACGGCCGTGGAGGCCGCCGTACCTTTAGGTAAAAAAGTCCGTAAGGGCGAAGGCCGCAACAAATCCAAGAGCAAATCTAGAAGTCGAAAAACTAGTGGCCTCCGTAAGGTCTCCAAAGACCGATCTTCGCCTCAGACTTCAACTACTAATACTACTCCGACCTCGTCACATCATGAGGCCAACATGGGCAACCCTAGCAACACGGCCTCTGTGGAGGACGGCGTTGCTCGCGCGGTGAGGTTGGCCGCTAACCTGAGTAATCAATTGTTTGTGGACTTACCGCCAGAGAATGATATTACCAAGGCTTTTGTCGAGAACCAACCCCAATATGAGGAGATCGGCGAAGCTAGCAGGAAAAGCCGTAACAAGGCCAAAAAGGCCAATAAAGTGCGGAAGCATAAGTCCCTAAGTCCCGAAAAGCGATTGGCCACAACTTTAGCCCAGTCAATGTCCTCGATCAGCAAAAGTTTTGAGAAGCTTGATTTGGTCGGTCGGAATAGAGGATCTCGGCCTTTGCAGCCTTCTTCTCGAGATGCTGAACAGCAACAACACAAAAAACGTCGAAGGTCACGACCGAATAATCCAGAGCAATCCAAGCAGCAGCCTCAACAAAAAGAAGTTACTATCGCCAAATTGGGCCGCTTCAAGTTCAGCGTGGAAATGGCCAAACAATTTGATGAGGAACTGTCAAAGGCTAAAGGCCAAACACAACAAGGAAATAGTAGTAACAAAAAAAGTGAAGGTCAGCCGCCTTCTTCAGCCTCAAACGGAGGACACAAAAGAAAGATCTCAAGCAGTAGCAAACCCAAAAAGGCCTCTATGAGTACCAACAACGAAGGCCAAAACGAAGGCCAGGGACTCGTGACTAGAAAAGATTCCAGCGTGGCCAAACTACCGAGCATACACGTGACGAACTTTAATGCACAAAAAGATACCGCCCAACTGCCTTTCAATGCACCTTCTGTCATTGTCTCCAAGAAGCGGAAAGAAAGACCACGGAGGCAAGAAACAAGCCCAGAAAAGGCCAAAAAGTCAAATGGCAATCAAGTGGGACTAGACTACCGACGGTCTTTTGGAGGCCACAGCGAAAAGTTTTCGAGGTCCATCAGCGTACCAGGACCCGC
Source organism: Oithona nana (assembly GCA_900157175.1). Taxonomy (NCBI): domain Eukaryota; kingdom Metazoa; phylum Arthropoda; class Copepoda; order Cyclopoida; family Oithonidae; genus Oithona; species Oithona nana. The sequence goes on along the minus strand of LT727923.1, from coordinate 63,984 downwards.
TCCCAACCTTGAAGAAATTCAAGAATTCAATTCAAGTCAGCAGCCTCCGAGGTTGCGGAGGTCGGAAACTATGGTACAAAAGGCTTACGAGCAGCCTCAGGCTCATTCGTGGGTGGCTGAGTTTGACAATCATGCCTATGCCAAAAGCCCTACTACCAACGAGACTAACAAGAGGCCGCAGCAGTCTCGATCCGAGGCTGAAAAGAGCCTCAGTCTGACCAGCCTCAATAACGAGGACGAAGAAGAGGACGAAAGTAATGCCAACAACGTGAGCTTCCATTGTAGCAGTTCGACAGACAGTGACCTTGAGGTCGTTACCAATAAGCCTCATGCACCTCATCCGATCTCAAGAGCCAAAATCCTCGAGACTGTTGGGGTCATTGTCAATAATGCTACAGGAAGTGTAGCGGCCTCAAATTCCTCAAGTTTGTTGCTACCGCCGTCCTCGTCCTCTCCCTCGTCCTCGTCCTCGGTGTCATTAAGCAATGGAGCGACTTCTCCTAATTCCTTTGAAGCTTCCACTGATGAGCCTCGCTTGGCTTTTATTGGCTGTGAAACGACGGCATCAACGCTGTCAAGTCCTCTAAGTGGAGGTTCCTCGGCCTCGGCTTCAGCTTCGGCGACCGCGAAACGACCATTGTCATTGTCAGAACGGTACCCGACGTCTCCTTCATCTTCAAGCTCGTCGTCAACCTCGACATCGGCATCAGATGACCTCGGAGGCCACGGAGGCCGTGGTCCTCAATTGAAACGTGACAATGCTGGTGATGAGGACTTGGACATTATTAGCATCATCACAGATGGTTGCTAAGCAACCAACTTTTACACAGTTGTCTGGCTCTACAATTTACCTAGTTTTGAGCCAAAGTGCTGCTGTGTTTACCAAGCAAGAGACTGAAAAGTCATCAAATAAGATGATAAAAACAGAAGGAAAACAAAGCGAAGAATCAAGATGCATGCTATCAGAGAATTCTTAATTTCCTCTATACATACTACTCTTAATTCCAATTTTATTGCTCGGCATCTCGACATCACGAACTTATATGGAAGCAGCGTGAAACAAAACAACACAAAACTATTCATCTCATCATATATTGTGTGATTTATACGAAAAACAAATCTCGGTGAAGCAAAACTTACCATTCCAAAAAAAAGTAATTACTAATACTCAAATATAAAAACCAATTGAATACTCTTTGGTACTCTATTTATTTTGTTTATTATAGTATATGTCTGCATGTTGGTATGAACATCATAGCCTTAGAAAAGTTGGCCATAAGGGATTTTAAATAAGTACGTACAAGCCGGATAAACATACTGCACAGTAGGACACAATTTTGGACATAAAAACATATTTGGCCGAAATATGAACCGGGCGTTTGTAGTAATCGAGAGGTATCGCATTCGAATCTAGTCTGGGTTAGTATTTATTTTACGACCCACGGCCGCAAAAAGTCTAATTTTTCCTACTGTGTACTGGTTGTATTATCATGCAAAGTAGAACTGCTCCTTATGAAAATCCTATAATGCGCTAAAATGGCTCCTGCTGTACATAGTCTCCTTAATTAACGCGACAGCTTTCATTAAAGCCTTTTGGGAAGGTTTGTAGACAGCCAAGATTTTTTTTGCCTACCACCTTTGAGAGCTGTATCAGGTTCTAGAAGGCCAGATTTATTTCCTTTAATCAGTGTGGTTCCATCAAGGCTGACGTTGAACAAAGGCAAGATGTCAATAGCCAGAAATGTGTTAGGCAATGCCTAGATTCTATAGAAACTCTTGGTTTCCCCCTTAAAATGGCGTCCAAGTTGCGTTACAAAGGCCAATTTTGCCTCTTTTTTTCTGAAAGGCCACCACATCTCTATTGAGGTTGCTATTGTTACTTTTATTGCAAAAATGGAGGTAGCCTCTGCCTTGAAGACCTTGAAGACGAGGATTTTAAGCTTCGTTTGGCCATAAAAGGCCCATTGTAGGATCTTTCTGTAGTATGAAAAGGCTGCTCCTGTTGGCCTTTGAAAGAAGACTGCTGGCTTGTTAGAAGCCAAATATAAAGAGAGATGAAGGCCAAACAGATCACTCATGCCACTTACAGTAACAGCATTGTCATCAATATAAAGGAGGGCCTTTATTACGTTTCCTGACTCAGCAATTGCAGCCTTCAATTTGTTGCAGAAAGCTGTCAGTTGGCACTTTAAAAAATATCCCTTCTGCAAATAAATTCTTATCTCCTTGAAAATACACAAGTAGGAGGAATGGATAATGGCAAAGAAAATTCATGGCCTTTATTGGAGCCTCAGACTCAGACCGAGAGTAAGTGGGAGCTTTCCAGGTCTTTCAGGTTGGGCCTAAAGTGAGGTTATTTTTCACCCCTCTTTTTTATATGCAGGAATGGCCTCAAGTTAAGAACTGTAGGTTGTATACAAAGTTTGCCTGCAGGCCCTTCCACATGTGTCAAAGGCCGTGAGGTCAACAATTGCGGGACGTCCTGGAGTGGCTAATATTGACTCGCCAGGTGATTTATTGCGAAAATCGTCAGACATTGCTCTTCCATCTCAAGTGACTGCTGTGATAAAGGCCCCTATCATGCGGCGGCCACTTGAGGCTGCGGTCAAGGAGGCCGTTGACTTGCTGTCTAAGGCTGAAAGGCCACTCATCATTGTGGGCAAAGGCACAGCCTTTTCTAAAGAAGCAGACGGTCTCATTAGAGACTTCGTTGCAAAGACCAACTTGCCATTTCTGCCAAGTCCCAAAGGCAAAGGCTGCTGTATGTTCTGACTTAGACCTACATTCTTCTGTAGCTTCTGCAAGGTAAAATGATGCACATCACGATAAAGGCTAGTAGCATCATAAACCTTCAAGGTCACTGGCTCTACAAAAAGCTGATATGATTCTTTTGTTTGGTGCACTTTGGAAAACCACCTCGCTTTGCCAGTAATGCAGCCTTTATCCATGTGGACATCAACCCTGAAGAAGGTAGGTTATCTTCAAGTCCAGCAAAATGTAAATTTGGTTGGAGATAATGCAGCTACAATACAGATGTTCCTAGAGGCAACTTTTCAAATTGCATTCCTACTCTCCATGATGGCAAGAGTTGAAGGTTAAAGTGAAGGCCAATAGAGAAGTCATTGCAGATTTAGCAGCAGATGTCTCTGTCCCATTGAATTACAATGCAGTCTTTGACACTTGGCAAGCCATGATTCCCAGGAATGCAATAATTGTATCCGAAGGTGCCAACAGCAACACAGCGGACATTGAAAGTACAACACCGGTTCATTTAGAACAATGGGTGTGGGTGGGTCTGCTGCTCTACATTCCAAATACACAGATCCTTAAAAAAAAGGGAATTTGCATTGAAGGCGGTTCAGCCTTGGGCTTTAGAAATGGAAACTATTGTCAGGTACAAATTGACCACCATTTTAGTCGTCGTCAACAATAATGATGGCATCTATAGTGGCTTAGACAGTATACACTGATATTTTTGAAGAGATTTCTGGGTTGGACCCTCCTAGCCACAATATTTCACCCACTTCACTTTTGCCTTCAGCTCATTACCAAAAGTTCATAGAAATGCTGGGTATGGAGGAGGAAAATGGAAGTCTGTGTAGGACTGGCGAGAAGATACGCAATGCATTTTTCAAGGCTTTTGAATAACAACAAGGAGCATCAATTTTGAGCATTTTAAAAAATCAACCCCATGGCAGCAGTGGTAGTATGTATAGCTCAAGCTTTTCAGTGGTTGATTATTGATAAGGTCCAAAATGTAAACAGAAAATCAAACACATTATGTTAACCATTCTTCTTCGTCATTATGAGAGATGCGTTCATTTCCAAATGGGGTTGAATGACTTTGCTATTCTTTTCAAGTTCATTGCAATGATGACTTTTCAGTTTATCTTCTGTTGCCTGCAAACTTTGTAAACAAAAACTCTTCCGCAATTCGAAGACTAAACGACCAAAACTACAAGATTTTGATACAAAATCCCAATAAAAGGTCGAAATCGCATTCCGGATCCGGAATAGGATAGCAAACATATTGCACACTTCAATTATATATTTTGCGATATGACAAAGAACAAGGTACATGTACATATGTAAACAGTTTTATCAAAAGGGGAAAAATTCAAACAAAAACTCAGATCATTATGTTCCGTTAGCAGCTCATTTGGGTGAATCCTAAAAAACAAAAATATTTTGAAAACAAGGAAGAAATGTAAAGAAAATGATAACTTTACCCAAAGCAAACCCAAGGATGCCTCCAGGTAAATCAGCAGCTTGAATATCATCTTCGCATACAATGGCAGTTACTGTACCAGCACATATTTCCGAATCATCAAAGGTTACACCAATATTAAAAGGATATGAACGACCTAAAGAAAACTATTGATCTTTCTGGACTTTACACCATTTTTCAAAGTTACTTACTACAAACTGTTGCAGGTGTTGCATTTCGGCCGAGTAATAGCCCTCGCAAAGTGTATCCAATGTGGCGGGACAGTCGGTATATATCTGGCCCTTTTTTATGATATACTATATTGAGGACTTGCTCATTTTTATTCTTGCTTGGATAAGCAATATGCAGCAAATCATGAAATTGGATATTTTTCATTTTTGTAACAAATGATCTTTCTCAACTAATATCTTTGCATTTGAATGAACTTCTCCATTTTTCATCTGGTTTTCCGTTGCAGACCGGAGCTGGAAGCGCCAAAGATGAGTTTGGATGCAATGGTTGCCTTTCGCGCGCTGTCTCAGGTCAAGATGTCCATGTTCCCATTGAACACATAGAAGACGAAAGTTTGACCCAAGACCTGAACAATCCTGTGGCAGGGGTCAACAAGCAGCGATGTTTAGCTAACCAACGCCGCGCAGTTCGCATTGATGAGGTTTGCCGTTTCATCTTTCCCCTGGGCTTCACTTTGTTCAACATCTTTTACTGGAATTATTACAAGGAAGAAGTCCAAGTCCTTGATTGAATTGGCGGAAGGCAAAGGGACCAAACCATCTACTATTCCAAGGACATCTTTTTAGCTCTTTCAGGCTTCGCATTCGCCTTTAAAGTCCACGCAACGCAACAGCACAGCTCGCTTTTAAGCCCCATAAACCATAATTTATGAATACCTATTTCGTTTGTTTGATTGAGCCGACTTATGTATGCACTTGACTACTTGAAAATTCTAGCAAAACCCATGGCAGCAATTTAATAAATGGCAGGTACATAATTTTAGAGAAAGGCATGATGAATACCAATTTATTGGCTCAAAAAATTCAATAATACAAGAAAGCTTAAAATTGATACTTGCCCCTATCTGAAGAAAAATATCTATTTTATGTCAAAAATTATTATTATCATCATGCATGTGAAACTAAGCCTAAAAGATAATATAACGCAACGCAGCCCACTCTTTTCTGTTAAAATAAATATGAGAATAAATGAGTTTTAAATGGCCTCATCATAAGCAGTTTTGGCTTTACTAACTAAATCACCATAGAGTTCTTCTTGGTCAACTATCTCCACTTCGTCTTCACTGTCTTCGTTTGTAGCTTGTTCATACTGCTGATACTCTGAGCACAAATCTGCAATGAAATAAATGAGTGCAATTTTGGCAAATGCAATTTTAAAAGAACCTGCACAGCTTTTTTTTTTGTCACGATTTATGGGCGTAATGAGGTATGTAATTACTAATTAGGGCACCTGGTCTGTTGCAAATAATGACCAGCCACTTACAAAACTTACAATGGAACTTTAGAATATTACCTTGCATATTACTTTCAGCTTCGGTAAATTCCATCTCATCCATTCCTTCACTGGTATACCAATGCAAAAATGCTTTTCTTCTAAACATAGCTGTGAACTGTACTGAGACTCTCTTGAATAGTTCTTGAATGGCTGTAGTATTACCAATAAATGTAGCTGCCATTTTTAGGCCACGTGGTGGGATGTCACATACAGCTGTCTTGACGTTATTAGGAACCCACTCCACAAAATAAGAGCTGTTTTTGTTCTGCACTGTCAAAATCTGCTCGTCTACATCTCTCACTGACATCCTTCCTCTGCAAAAAAAAAAGAGTGAAGAAAAAAGAAGTTTGGGTTCTATCTTTAGTAATGTTAGATTGGGTCTGAAAATGTATCCTAATTGGATTTTGAAGAATACACTGGGATGCTCTGAAACAAGATTACTTTCACAATGTAATAAGATACAGTCAGATCTAAAGTTCTGGCGGCGGGAAATGAGTACATGGTACCAGTAAATTCATCATCTTCAGCAATACATGTACTGCATTGACATGTTACAGCAAACGCATACATGGCTGTATCTTTATGTAAAGCAGCTTTATGGGAAATCTAGAGTGGCTAATAGCTTTCATAGATACCAGTATGCACCATACAACCCTGGAAAATGTATAATTGTAGACCAGGAAATTGTTACCTGTAAACCACTGCCGCTGTAAGATACTTTCCCTTGGCCGGATTACATGCTGTCATCATATTTTTTGCGTCAAAAACTTGAGTTGTCAATTCGTTGACACTCAGATTTCGATATGTTTCACTGCGTCTGGAACTCAAAGGAGCAATCCCAGGAGTGAAGAAATGCAGTCTAGGAAAGGGTACCAAGTTGGTAGCAAGTTTTCTCAGATCTGAAGTAGAAGGAGGAAAACTTTTCAACTCATAGAACTCAGATAATAAACTTTTGATTTTACCCGCATTTAGTTGTCCAGGAAATCTGAAGGAAGTGGTAATGCCACTCATTGCCAAAGATACCAAATGGTTCAAGTCCCCATAGGTTGGGTTGTTCAACTTCAATGTGCGAAAACAGATGTCATACAAGGCTTCGTTATCAATAACAAAAGTCGCATCAGTATTTTCCACCAATTGATGTATCGATAGAGTACAATTGTAAGGTTCAACAACTGTATCCGACACTTTGGGAGAAGGTACAACAGAAAAGGTATTCATCATACGATCCGGATACTCTTCTCGGATTTTGGAAATCAGCAAAGTTCCCATTCCGGATCCGGTGCCTCCTCCTAGTGAATGAGCTAATTGAAAACCTTGGAGGCAATCACTACCTTCAGCTTCCATCCGGACCACATCTAGAACATGGTCTACAAGTTCAGCACCTTCCGTGTAATGTCCTTTAGCCCAGTTGTTTCCAGCTCCGGATTGCCCATAAACAAAATTGTCTGGTCGGAAAAGTCCACCGTAAGGACTTCCACGAACCGAATCCATCGTGCCAGGTTCTAAATCAACCAAGACTGACCTAGGAATGTATCGTCCTCCATTACCTTCGTCAAAGTAGACCTGAAAAGCAGTAAGCTTAATGTAAGCTTCTTAAAAAAAAACGTATTACAAGTCTTCATTAGCCTTGGGTACAACATTCTAATAAGTAAAAAGTGTCAGATCATCATTGGCTCACATCAATACGTTCCAGCTGTATTCGGTTCTCAAAAGCTTCAACGGTAGGTTTTCCATCCGGTTGAATACCATGCTCATCCGCAATAATTTCCCAAAACTTGGCTCCCATTTGATTTCCACATTGTCCAGCTTGGATATGTACAATCTCACGCATTTTTGCACACTGATTATTGTTCAATCATCATTCCTTTTCCACTACATACTTTGTATTCCATAGTTACATTCAATATGTATGTACTTGTGTAGTTACGTATTTTTTGGGTGGTGAAGACTAGAAAGCTGTAATACACCCAGACCTCGATAAACTACCTAACAAAAAAATCGTCGGTTTTCCAAGGAAATTTTTTTTTGTATGACCTATTATTTCAAAATTTTCAAATTACCCGTCGAATAAAATCTTGTACATTGTTGTTGGTAAACTGAAACCAAAATAAACTTATCGAGGTCTGGGTGTAGTGGTGACTCACTGTCACTAGACATTACACACCATTCCAGACACATTCAAGGAGTGCCTGGTGACTTAAACTTGGAAAACCTCCACAATGATTTAGAATAATGTGAGACGTGATGTACATTCTTAAATGTCTTTATGTCCTTTTCCGTCCTTTTTCCTCAAAGTAAGGTGTCACGACCAGACAATCTCATTAACGTCAGAGGCCCTTGACATAATAAAACATGTCAAGTCAACCTTTCATATGATTGCTTTAGAGAAAAATAAAAATAAAAGAATGCAATCAGAAATGGAATGTGGACTTTTTCACTTTTTTATGAATGTTTCCTTTTTAGAGACATATTTATGACAATTAATGCTGCAATATCCGGTGCATGCACTGCTCAGATTTTTTATGAGACTTGCCTCTGGTCTGGTAATGAAAAAAAGAATCGTTGAAGAAGTTGTACCTTTTTTTCTGTGAAAAAAAGTTTTTAGACGTGCTAAATGGTTGCAAGCTTCATTGAGAAAGCAGCCATAAAAATATATAGGGCCCTATTTGCACTCAAAGTCTGGAATGGACAATTTTTTGATGATTTGTAGTACTATGTACTTATCTTCTTTATATTTTATAGAATTTTGAAAGTCAATTCAATTCCCTAGCCTAGCTAAAGGTAGCGATGCTAAAACTAAAAGCGAGATACCTACGTACACTATTTTATGAAGCATGAAGCGTGCCTCTCGGTATGTACTTAATGAAAAGTTTGAAACTTTTCAAACTTAAAGCGCGAGCAAAGGTTAAAAAAGTTTTAAAATCTAAGAATTTTGAAAGTCTAAGAATTTCGAAAATCTAAGAATTTTCAAAATGTAAGAAAAATCTAAGAATTTTCAAAATCTATGAAGCTTGAAAAGCTCGAAAAGCTCGAAGGCTCGGAAAGTCGGAAAGCTCGAAAGGATGAAAAGTTTCAAAAAGCTTAAAAGGCTTAAAAGGCTCAAAAAGCTTAAAAAGGCTCAAAAGGCTCAATGAAAGTCATAAGGTTATGACAAGAGTCATAAGGTTATGACAAAAGTCATAAGGTTATGCGATCAATCTATTTTTAAAAGGATCTTCAAAATCATTGAAACTCTAAAAATATTGAAAATCTAAGAATCTTCAAAATTATTGAAAATCTATGAATCTTCAAAATCGCCAAAAGCCTAAAATCATGCAAAATTGAGAAAATTGTGAAACAAGAAGAAAATACAAAGATGTCGAAGCGCGAGCAGCTATAGCTCGCGCTTAAAAAAACTCGTAGCTGTACTTTTTTCGTGAAAAAGTTTTACACTTGCTAAATGATTGAGAAAGCAGCCACATAAAAAGTATCTGATCTTGCGCTAACGTTTTTGGATGATTTGTAGTTCTAATTCAAAATGATGATGATTTTTTTATAGAATTTTGAAAGTTAATAAGGAAGAGAAGACAATTTAGTACATGGTGCATATTTTTTAATATCCTACTGCCAAAGGCATAATCCAATTTTTAAAGGCACTACAGTTGTATTATGTAAGGTTGAAGACGTCACTTCTTAATTAAAGAATTCCTTCAAGGGCTTTCGTAAGTTGGGAATGGAAGTCTGATGTCTCCTTTAGAGGCTCAAAACTAATCTTAGTTAGATTCAAATCGTCCTTTGCTACTTTGGTTGATGAAGACTTGGAGCTTGAGTTGTCATTTAGATTACAACGAGGTCTTTTTAATGTAATTTATTAGGAAAATGGACCTGACAATTGAAATGAATTCTTCCCACCATTTTCCAAATTTTCAGTGTTGCAAAAAAGTAGGCCTAAGTACTTTTGTGGATAATTTAACACACTGCATTGCTAGAAAAGGACATGTGCATTGCATTTTTATGGTGGCAGATTCTAAAAAGTAACTCCACCAGCTTTCTGGACAAGAATCTGGAATTGCGTCTAGCGTCTTCTCCTTGTGGTTTTTTTGGCTACTTTCATCAAATGTCTTTCCCAGTTTCTAACCCAACATTTAGAATCTAGGAAGATCTCTTTTGTTTTTCGTCCCTCCATTTTGTGGCAAGCATCACAGACCGCTTGACCTACCACTGTTCAAAGTAGAGGACACTTTTAACAGACATACAATTGAACTTGTCGGAAAACAATACTCAAGAAGAGTAAAGGCCATCTCTTACAAAACTGGTACATAATACATATATCATCTATCAATTATTCCTAAAAGGTTTCCGATAAGACCTTAGTAGTTACATAGTATTCATCATGTCTACATTAGAGGTGCTCCTCTTTTCCTTACAGAAAGTAGTCAGCTACTTTAGTAAGCAGTACAGCAGTAGTTGTACTTCTTGAGCGCTGCCTGGCCTTCCTCCCAAAGTTGCTATCGAGAGACTAGGCCTCAGAGAGCCTCTGAGCATCTCCCAAACACCATCATCCACTCAAAGTCTCTCGAGAAACTAGCAGGCCTAGCAGGTAATCAAATCTCTATCTGAAAAGTCAAACTCATCGCCATCAAATTTACGCTCTTCTTGCTCTTGCAAAGGTTTCCTAAACAGTAAACAACCTGGATTTTCCAAAGAAATGATTCCATTTTTAAGGTGAAAGCCATACAAAGGTATGTACTTTCATTCAACGGAGATTATTCAAAGCCTCTTATCAAGCCTCACCATTCACCTAAATAGTAAATACTTTTGGATACAGTTCATCACCCATCGCATTAAGCAGCACTCCTGTCAAGCTTATAGAGCTTTTACTATAAGAAAAACCGCAAGGTGATTAAAAACTTCGCAGAGGTAAAATGAATTTTCTCGTTGTAATTTTGAACTAAAAAAAATCAAAAGCCCAACATTTAGCTCCAGTGAAAAAAAGTTACCATAATGCATTATTTACCCTAACTTATTTTTGTACATTGTTACACATGAGACTTGAGGGACTGAATAATAGTGAATACCCATGCTCACGAAATACATAAGTGACAGATTACACTTTCCGTCAAATGATACCTTTGTGTAATATTACGTGAATACATTTGATTGACTGTATTTTTCTCACGCCATAGTTTCTTTTGTAGAGAATATGGCATAAAAAGAAGAAGAAGAAGGTACAAAATGATAGCAAAGCTAATACTGCTTCGGTGGATTGTCACAGCTTTGCTGTTACTACATCAAACCAATCTGGCATTTTCCATGTCAAGGTAAATACAAGTAACAAGATGTTCCTAAAAGTTCCTCAAATACTTGCTTTTCGATAACATCCGATTTTTTTCACAGTAATACGGTATCTCTGCGGCTTTTGGATAAAATGCTAAAAGGATATGATAGAAGATCAACGCCTACCAATGATATTGGTAAGAAAATGAAATTCAAGTTGCTAAATAAAGTCAAATGTCACTCTCAAGAATAGGTGACTACTGACTCTTGGACAAATGTGTTCACATAAAGAACGAGAGAGTCGATAAAAAAGGGCTCTTCAAAACGGCAGGAAATCCTTGACTTGGGTACATTTTCAGAAAAAAACGTGCAAATAATAGCTTACGTGAGCAATAATTTCTATTGAATTACAAAGAAGGAAAAAAATGGGAGAAATGGATGGGGTCTAGTCTTCGCCTCCTTTCTTCATGAACGTACACATAAGATGATTTACTTTGTGGTCCTTGAAAGTTTTTTTCATTGAAAAGGACCTTTGCGCACCATCTCGACTTTTTATGTCCCTTTGAAACCTGCCAAATGTGAGCTTGGTAGCACAAAGGTTCATAATTTTTTTCTGCCTTTTTTGCAGGCAAGGCCACAAATGTATCAGTCCAACTTTTGGTTGCCAGCATGGGTTCCATCAACACTGAGAATATGGTAAGAACTACTGAGATTAAAGGAAAATACATCAAATACTGCTGACTTATAAATGAGATGGGGAAAATGTACTACTTAGGAGAGCCAGAGCTAATAAGAATTTATGCAGACCTTATTTTCTAATAACGTCCTCATAAGTCATAACGGAACGCATTCATCCACTAGAGTCTACTGTAAGAATAGGGTGGTTGTATTTTCATGCAAATTGTAGTATGTATTTAAAATAAAGATATGCATGTACTTTCAGCATTCAGTGTAGCCAAAATTGTTATGTACCTACTTACTTACTTTTAGAAATTTTGGCCACCCTAGAGATACATTTGTCTCTCTATTTGTGTCAAACCAATACTTGGCTACTTTCATATCTAAAGCTGTTCACGTACTTAGAGGAAGGCATTGTGTATTCATTATACGCCAGTCAGAGCAATCCTATATGTATTGTACTTTTATTCTAATAGGATTATGTGACGGATGTGTATTTGCGTCAACGTTGGTTCGATTCCAGACTGGCCCATGAGAACATGACTGAAGCACTCGATTTGGCTGACCCAAATCTGGTCAAAGTCATATGGAAGCCGGAAGTATTCTTTCCTAACGCCAAGGAAGCCAACTTTCAGTTTGTCACGGTTCCCAATGTCCTCATTAGGATTCATCCCGACGGAGAAATTCTCTACATTCTAAGGTGTGTAAGAAAGGACTTGAATATGGGTAGCAGAATGAAGATTGCAGACTCGGCTTTACATGCAAATAAGCTTTAGCAAACAAAATCACACTGGGGCAAAATCAATTTTGGGTCTATAAAAACAGAGTCTTGTTCACATGTTTTAGTTTTCATTTGATTACAGTGTGTTTCTGAATTCCAACACCTAATGTCTCTAGGGAAATGTAAAAAGCAAAGCCTTTTCTATTGAAATAATACGATTCCCAAGAGATGATATTTTATGCTACTAACAAATCTCAATTTGTTTCTTGATCTGAAAACAGGCAATATATTTCTTACATATCTTACATTTTGTTGAAAAAAAAAAAATCAAAAACATTTCAAACTATAAGCGCGAGCAGAGGTTAAAACATTTGAAAATCTAAGAATTTTGAAAGTCTAAAGCACAAAAAATGAATGTAATGGGCCAAGAGACTTCAGAATTCTGATCAATTGAATTTTTGACAGATAAACTCTTAGCTCGATCCACACTTTACAGACGGATCCGCGCGCATGCGCAGAACACAACTTTTTGACAATTGACAGGTCAAAAATCAAAACAAAACAAAAAGTAGCAAGGAATTTCCCAATCAGCTCTGCCTTATCGCCGCTCAAGTTGACCAGCAATGAAGTCAAGGAGCCAATCTTTAAGATGGCCAAGAAGGGTATAACTCCATCCCAAATTGGTGTCATCCTGAGGGATTCTCATGGCATTGCCCAAGGATTTAAAGACTATCTGACAGCAAAAATGCTTTTTATCTTTGCTTGCGCTTATAGTTTTCCCGAAACCCCGGAATTTCTCGTGAATTTTGATTCGATAAATCTGGATAAAGTTTTATTTTCAATTTTCATATCGGTAAAAATCTTCAAGATAAAAGTTGTTTCAGTTCTAGTTTCTTAAACGATGCAAGCAAATCTTGACCAGTAAAATCCCGGATGCGATTGAGACGGTTTTTGATCCGGACACATTCGGAGATGTGGGTCAGAAATTCCAAGTCCGTCATGGTGACTCATGTAACACCAAGGTCGTTGATCATCCTTGGCTGAACCGACATTACAGTTTCCAAAGCCATCCGGACTGAATTTGGCAGGACTAATGCATTGGCATCCTGGCCAATGATTGATCATTCCATCAAGTCGCGAATAAACCTCAAAAGGATCGCAGACTTCTGGCTTAGGTTTGGGACAGTTTCTTAAACTTTCACGGAAGATGAGATGACGGAGAGTGTCGCAAATGTCCACATGTAACAACGGATCCTGGAAATCAAAAACAAAAATGTGAAAAAATTCGTCAAAATGAAAGGGGTTCAGTACTGTGTAGCTAAAATGTAAACAAACTTTCAAGAATTTAATTCCTGAATTTCGAATTTTTTAAAGTTGTGTGAAGAAATTCGTCAAATTTACAGCTTGAATGTAAACAAAGTTTCACGAGTCTTTTCATGAATGTCCAGACTCCAGAAATGAATAGAACTAAATAAATCCAAAGTCATTTGCATTTAGGGGTTATTTACCTTTTTGCATACACTCTCTCCGTTCGAATCGAGAGTTCCGCAAATTGAAAGCAACGGATCCTGGAAATTTGAAAAAAAAAAAAAAAATTAAAAAAATCGTCAAATGAAAGGGGTTCTGTAGAGCTACTAACTCTAGGGTTCTGCATTGTATAGCTTTTTTAAATGTAAGCAAAGTTTCACGATTTTTTCATGACATTTGAATTTTTGAATTTTCTACAAAAAAATCGTTAAATTGAAAGTATTTGTAGCGAAGTTTTGACGAATTTCGTGAATTTCACGAGTTTGTCATTTTGAATTTTCTTTGAAAAATTCGTCAAAATGTAAGGACTTTTGCTTAGTGTTGCTGAATTTAAAAAAAGTTTCACGAATTGAGTAGGACAAGAAACAATGATTTTCAAACTTACCTTTGGATCTTGAAATTCAGGATGTATTAAACCTGTAGTTGGATCAATGGGACGACCTTGGTCGTCTATTTGAAGTGGTGTTCCAAGAATACTTTCTTCTTCAATTTCATCGTCATCCATGAAAATACTAATATCAGCCGCTCTTGCTCCAAGGTCCTCCATGATGTCTAAATCTGGCGAGGATCCATCTCGTGGCGCAGCCAAGACAAAAATCGGGAAAATGATTGTCAAGACAAAAATGGGAAAAATAATCGCCAAGTTGAAAACGACAAGTTTCTGGTTTCCCGTCATTTTTTGTTTCGTCCGACTCTTGAGACGTTACTGGAAGAACTGAACTCGAACTGATCCGGACAAGCACATCAACGACTCAACTCTCAGTCTCATTCAAATGCTGGCCCACATTCTGAGCACACTGTTCGAAATCTTCATTTTTTTGTCCAAATATTCAACTTTGATTTCCCGAGAAAATTGTGGATTTTTTGGGTGAAAAACTCGTGAAAATGTTGTGGTTTTGGTTTAAAAAAAAAATTAAATTATATTTTGAAAATCTAATTTTTTAAAAATTCTAAGAATTTTGAAAATTGGAGAAAAATGCCGAAGAAGAACAAGATTTTTTTAAAGATGTAGAAGCGCGAGCAGCTTGAGCTCGCGCTTAAAAAGTATGTACTGTAGTTTTCCTACGTAGATCCATAATAGGCTTTTTAAAAAAGTTTCCTTTGAACTTTAGACTATAGTTTTGTAAACTTGTATCTTCTGCACTGATGAGATTGTCCTTTGATGTGTTTTTCAGGCTTCGTCTCAAGTTTTCTTGCATGATGGAACTCTCACGATACCCTCTTGACAGGCAAATATGCGATATGCAGATAGCTTCTTGTAAGTATTACTCAATTCCAGAACTTCATCAGTTGACAAAGTCATAAATCAAGCCTCCTTTTTTATTCATGTTTTCTCCGCCAGTTTCTAAGACGAGTCGAGAACTGCTTCTCCATTGGGACTCTTCTGACATGGGCTCTTCAGTCACCGTCTCCTCGGATTTGAAAATGCCGCAATTTACTATAGAAAGAGTAGTTCCAACACTCTGCTACGAACGATTTCATCTCGGTAAGAAAAGAAGAATTACATAAAGTACATATTGGTAAATTCGAGAAGATGTATTGTACCCTTAGAAATGGCCAGTTTATAGTCCCTTTTTTTCCAAGACTTGAGTATCGGAGAATTTTTTCACTGCATCCACTCCCGATAAAATCCAAGAATTAACCTCACAATTTTTCACTTGGTGCAATGCTTCTGATGCAATCTTGACCTTGGCCAAATCAAGGCCTCCCCTTCTTCGCAAAAACAAATTGGAGATTTTTATCACCTAAATGAAAGGATTTGTTTTGATGTGACAGCATCATCAGTAGCAAAATCTACTACTTTGCTTTACCTTTCATGTTGCGTTGGCCAGCCATGATTGTTCCTATCTTCCTACTTAAAAAAGCCTAAATATATTCCATATTTACCATGCTCACCAAATTGACATGTGTGCCCAAGAGGCAATTCTATACTAAGCAAGTGTCACTTTTTTGGGTAAACGGACTTTTACATACATGTATCTTACAGTTACTGCACATATAAGATTGTGGATTTAGGCTAATACATTTTGGCCATATGGTTTCAGTTACTACGTGATCTTTAGAAAACAATTTGAAAGAAGCTTTATAAGAAGTTTGTGTTACGCACAAGATGTCTCTAGCACTCGGAAATCTTTAGTAAAAGGCGAAAGATTTATTCGTGATTGAGTTGAGACTTGATAATGAATCAAAAATCTGACTGACGCTTGACAAAGACATTTTTTTTTAAATCACCTGTCCCAAAAAATAAAAATGATCTGTAATCTGCTTATTGTATATGTTGACAACAGATGGCGTTGGTATCGTAGAATATTATGGTTGGACACGAAAATGCAATTGTATAAATGCAGTTCTTGAGTTCATAGACTTTAGATCAAAATAGTGACATATTTATCAATAAAGCTAAAGAAATTCTGATAAAAGTTTCCAAACTTTGAACTTATTCTTGTGAAAAAAAAAACACTTTTCAATTTGTTATTTGAAGTTATCTGTAAGGTTCCATCGATAAAATTCCTGCAAATATCAATTGAAGAGTATACAAGTTGAAAATTTTAGCACATTCACGAATAAATCTTTCGCCTTTTACTAAAGATTTCCGTGTGCTAGAGACAATTCTTGAAAGAGTATATTTCTTCAAGTCTCTAATATGAGGCATTTTAAATTATTTAGGTTAAGAATATATTTCTTCTTATAGAAGAATACTATACCCAAGGACTATACCTAAGCATCATTTTGACTTGCCAAGTAACTTTCACTTTTGGTATAACAATAGACAGCAATGATGAATGAATACTTGGTACATACGTCAACGATACATTTCTCCAATTCACAGGCAACTATAGCTGTTTGGTAGCTCACTTCTACTTGAAACGCAGTGTGAGCTTTCATCTGATTCAAAGTTACTTGCCCTCCATTTTGATCGTGGCGATCTCTTGGGTATCTTTTTGGATGGACATCGAGGCAGTTCCCGGAAGGATTAGTTTGGGAGTCATCACCCTCTTAGCCGTTTCATCCCAAACTGGTCAAGGTAACCTCTGATCTTTTTAGCTTCTTTTGGGGAAAAATGGCCCTGGGCCAGCAACACTAGAGCCCAAAAATTCAATTTACACTCCTCCAAAAGAATGAATTTATTTTCTCCTTACAGAAAAAAATGTACCACAAACATCTTATGTAAAAGTAAGTCAGTGGAAAAACTCTAATCATGTGCTCTAGGTATGTAATCCAGCAGGTCATTGAATTATCATATACCTCTTTTCAGGCTATTGACGTGTGGATGGGTCTATGTACGGCATTCGTATTCGCTGCTTTGGTTGAATTTACAATTGTCAACTTCTGGTTTCGTAAACATCGAAAAAGGAAGGAAAATGCACTGGCATTAATGTTGCCCTTCGTTAGCACAGCTTCAAATCTGACGGCTGCTACTCAGATGAGTGCGGCTACAAAAACAGAAAACACCATGAGAGCTAATCAAAAGAAGGTAAAAAACAAGTTTTAAAAAAAATCTTATCATTCCCATTTGCTACATTTACATTTACTGCTGGGCAGTGATGATTTTCTATATCAAAAGACAGAAAAAGAAAGAATGCGCGAAAAGTGTATTTGCTTTTTCTGTTGGCAATTGAGTGGAGTCCTTTCAATTCTTTTTGTACCTATTGCCTCTATTGTATTCTTTCAAAAAAGTTTGGGGGTTTTTTAGCCGATGCATGTCAAATAGTTAGTCTGGCTGTTTGTCATTTTAACTTTTTGGGAAATGCTGAAAAGGTCGCTCAAAAGTTGAAATTCAATGCCATAAAAGTTTTTTGCTTCTGAAGAGGGAGGTCTACTAAATGTTATTCAAAATTTGGAAGGAGATGCTGGCTTCTCTTTTATTCTAATCTTTCTTCTTTCCGCTGTTCTAATTAGAGAAGTGTGTTTTTGAAGTTGTGCCGCAGGTGCTTTAGCATCTCTCTTACTTCTCAGTTAGAAAAGCTCTTATGGGGAAGTAAAGAGCACTTGGAGCCCATTACGATCTTAATAAAGTAAGACCAGAGCTAGTTCTGCAATGCGAAAAGAATGAAATGACTAGGCAAGGGATTCAGCATATATCAAGTACATACTTCCTATATATATAAGATGATTATATACATAATCATCTTTCAGAGATTTTCATTTTTTGGCCATTTTTAGGTTTAGTTTACTCGAGATGTTTTTCTCTGGCAAGGCTTTCTCTAGAATATCACCTTACATATAAGTTTATCTACACCCTACCAACTCAAACTGAAGTGTTGTTCCTTCTTTTTTTTGCGATGTATCCGATGTATTAGACTATCGAAAAATCATCAAAAGAACTTTTTTTTCTTTCTTTGTTGCAATTTTCCAGTTGATTAGAAAGACAAAGACCTATTTTGGATCAAAGGGTTCTTTGCATATGTAATTGCATAATGTATTTCTAGTTGGTCAACCACAACAATGTAAGAAGTCCTTCAACAAATCATGATTTGGAAATGGGCCACATTAATGGATGTAGCCGAGTCAACGAGAGTAAGGATCTGTTTGGCGGGGAAGTTGGTAGTTCTGGGCCTTCTTCTGGACAACCACCAGACTTTAGTAACATGTTTGGTCTCTCGAATCAAATGAGTAGACCCAAACAAGTGACTAAACCTCATCCGGCAGAACTGGTGGATCAAGCATCGCGAGGACTCTTTCCATTGGGTTTTACAATCTGTAACTTAATTTATTGGCTTTATTATCTCTATTTTACCGATCAAGATCTATCAGAAGCGCAAGAAAATATGCATGGAAATCTCTAAGCAACAATTACGGATGATGATGTATTACGCTACAAAACATAAAATAAAATCTCTGTTCATTAATTTTCTTCTCGATAATCGATATGAACCAAGAAAAGTTTTTAATTTCACGGATGAAGGTTGAGAGACCCCTGGCGTATTTTTTCCGTTCAACAAGATTCCTTTAGACTTTTAGTCACTTTTCGAAAGCTGAGAAAGGTTGCGGGATTGACATATCATCTTTGCGTTTTTGAACCTTTAAAAATACCGGCCTAAGCTGAAATAATAAAATTGCTGGCATAGTTCCAAGTTGCCAGAAGCATCAAAAAAATCAATCCACATGTCTTCAACAGTTTTTGATCCATTGAAGTCTTTTTGCGCCGAATGGCGCAAAATCTATCCCGAGTACAAAAGACACTTGGATTTTGTCAATCCTCGTAAATGTGCCATCTGCACAAAACCTGCACCTAACCGATGTTCAGCTTGTCAAAAAGTGGCTTATTGCAGTGCCAAATGTCAGAAACTCCATTGGAAATCAGACCATAAATCTCAGTGTTGTCCATACAAATTAGTAAGGGATCAAGATAAGCCCGAGCTGGGAAGATTTGTTATCGCCACAAGAGACATTGAAGCTGGAGAAGTTATTATGGAAGAGCCTCCAATCACAGCTGGTCCCAAACAATTCTCGGGAGTCGTTTGCTTAGGTGCACTTTGAATGACATTTCCTTTTCCTTTGTTCCCAAACTAATATGTACCAATTTTATTAAGGTTGTCATAAGCCTGTTGATGGTTCATTTCGATGTGAATGTGGTTGGCCAATGTGTTCTAAAGAGTGCTGTCTTTCCTTCATACATAAAGGCATTTATGAGCTAGGCTACTATACTGTTATAGTAGAGAAATAATGTTGTGGAGAAAGAGAGCTGAGACTTTACAGAAATGGCCTCAGCTTTAGTGAGGATATGTAGTATTGCAATTCAGTCTATAAGACTAGACCTGTGCAAGTATCTGTATCTAGATACAAGATACTGTATCTTGTACCTGTATCTAGTTCTAGATACTTTTTTCGGAAAGTATCTTAAAAGTATCTGCATCTAGATACTTTTTTCGGAAAGTATCTTAAAAGTATCTGTATCTAGATACTTTTTTCATGTGTATTCAGAATTTTTATAAGACATTTCCTAAGATTTTTTATAGAGCGCCGCTCGTCGCGTCGTCAAGGACTCCCTGATTTTTCCGAGTGCCGCTCGCGCTCTCTAATACTCTGAATTATTGATTAGGAATGATCATTCCAATTCCGGACCGGTATTTGCATCAAAGTCAGTAATTTCGAGTGAAGAGTGAAGGTTTGGAAAATGAAACTACTCGATTCACAGTCTCAGCGGTAAAGAGAAAACAGAGTATTGAGGACAGAGTATTGAGGGTTATTAGTTTGTGCTAACATTAGATACAGTGTGACGTGTGTACAATGTACAACTTACGAAGTGAAGCAAGTTCCATTTCTTGATCCACCAGAACATACATCATTGGGAAACTTGACCACTTGAAAAATGGGCAACACTGGAAATATCGAAAATCAATCTATGATAATGACCAAGTAAAATATCTTTCAAATACACTTAGCCTTTCGCCCCCCTTCATTTTCGTTGGAAAAGCTTGATTTGACTATGACCAAAATTAAGACTGCTGTAGAAGCAAAGTTCTTCCACATTTTGCTCGTCTGAAATCTTGCAACAAAGTGGACAATAGCATAAACCTCCAGTCTTTTAAAAGATTCTCCAAACAGTGCTTAGAAATCATTTCACGCTCTGTTTAAAAGGGGCCCTTGCAAGCATCCGGAGCGAGCGCGTCCGGACAACACTGGAAACGCAACCAAGACTCGCAGCATAGCACAGTGTTTTGAAATAATCTATAAGGTCTCATTTTAGTTTCTAAAGCATTACATCGAAACAAGGTTAGTTTAAAAAAGGGGAAAAAATCAAATATGTATTTTCAAAATTACTTTTGAAGTGAAAATTCAAAGGAGACCTTTTTTGTTGATCTTCAAACACTGTGCCGCCGACCACCCTCGAAATCTAGGTAAGAATGAAAAGTCTTGAAAATTTCACTCTCAGTACATTCAGAATGTTGATGCGCATACTTGTTATATCAACTTTGATTCTCATTTCTTTTGCAAAAGAAAATACACTACAACGGCAAAAAAGTACGTATTTTTGTCTCATACAAAATTCATTTTTTCTGACGCATTCGATTTTTCAGAATTGTTCTCATTATTTTCTGTGGTTACTTTTCCAAATAAGTAAGTAAAAAAGTTTGAAATTTTTCAAACTATAAGCGTTAGCGAAGGTTAGAATCTAAGAGTTTAAAAAAATAAAATTAAAGTATGTTACATGATATAAAAGTATGTTAAGTAAATAGGTAACATAAAAGTAATTGATGGGTTTCCCATCGCTGCCACCCTTACTTTGAGCAAATTCGGAAGAACAACTGTGTAGTTCTTAGGAATACTCCAAGCGGAAGCTTACTCCCCTAGCAGGATTCGAACCCAAACGTTTTGGAGTTTTTTCAACCTTTATGTATGAATCTAAAATTGAGCGTTTCCTGGTTCGATTCCCGTCTTTGGCAAAAAAGGCCGAAAAATATGTAAATTTTCGCCCGATTTTGCCTACACAAGTAGGAAGATTTCTATCGAAAAAAAACCCACGAAATTGAATTTTTTCAAATTTTTTCATACCTGAGAGAGAAATCAGGAAAAATTTTGTTAAATCGAAAAACCTATTTCTCGATTTTTTTGCGATTTAAAATCATTAATATGTTGAAGCAGAGCGCCGGAGACCCCGCACAAGCTCATAAAGGGGGCGTCAGTACGAATGCATTGTAAAAGCCTGAAATGTTATATCTTTATAGTCAATGTACTGGAACCTCTTCTTCATCATCTCAAGAAGTATTGGGTACATGCTATGCCCGGACCGAATGTATTTCCAAAGGCGGGACAGTTGATGGGAACTGTGCGGCAGGTTTTGGAGTGTGCTGCACATTCTTGGTCTCTGAATGTGGTTCAACCCTGGACAATAATTGTACATACATTCAAAACCCAACATATCCATCAACATACTCAACTTCAGGGTCTTGTGCATATTCTGTATCGCCTTTGAATTCGGAGATTTGTCAACTTAGACTGGATTTGGACAACTTCGATTTGACTGAATCTACTGCAGGTGCCTGCACAGATTCATTTGCCGTCACTGCTGGATCATCACGAGACTACTTCAGCCTTTGTGGAACAAACTCTGGTTATCATGTTTATATCGAGACTGGACGATCCACAAGTACTCAAACCTTAACCTTTACCATTGCCGCTGCAGGTGGAGGAACTTGGCGTATTAAGGTCCTGCAAATTGAATGCCATAGCTTATCAAAGTAAGAATATGTAACATGACATGACTCAGCACTTAAAATTAAACTGATTTTCTTTTTAAGAGCTCCCAGCGATTGCTACCAGTACCTGACTGGAATAAGTGGAAGCATTACATCATTCAACTACGCTACGGTTATGCTTACTGATACCCTATACACCATATGCGTTCGTCAAGAAGCCGGATACTGTGGTATAGGTAAAGTCTTATTTTACGCAAAAGTTTCAAAAATGTGTCAAAATTGGCTAAATCAGATTTATTTAGCAGAAACTTGCCCAAATCACACAGCTAGCTAAACCTGGTGACATTTCATTAGTTGAACTTTTGTTGTAGAATGGTCTGAGGCAGCTACAACCAGTCCTGATCCCTTTGATCTTGGCACCGGTACTATGGGCTTAACTTTGGGAACCACAGCCACAGGCTCAGAAGCTTACCTTGGAATCCCAGGGACAGTGAATCAGAATTATGGGGGTGCCCATTTGTCTGAAGACACCACAACAACCACAGCTGACCAAGATACCACCAGTGGATCCATTCAGGCCAATGGTATGCCATTTCAAGTGGTTGTCAACACTTATGGAGCAGCAGCAGGTGTCTTAGGATTCAACTTGGTTTACAATCAAGTTCCTTGTTCTTCTGGAATTACAAGACCTAACTAATAGACTTTGTTACAGTGTTTGCAATTTGCTCTAAAAGTCTCGTTTCACAAAAACGAGCTTCATTGGAATTCAAACGAAACCTTGGGGATTTTCAAGCACTGTTACGTTTTGTTAAAGATATATTTTGCGATCTGACAATAAATCAATTTTCCAGTCTGATAAGTTCACGTATTATTGATACGAGACTATGAATCATTTGACTTACATTTGACCTTCAAATCACCTTCATGTAACCCATGTTATATGATCCATTAATTAGTCATCTCTGGATTACTCATGATTTCATCACATTAGAAAGTTCTACGAGCTTTCCTATTGTTCATAAACTTGAAATACAAGTAGATTCGATTTGACCGCTCTATCGTCAACATCGCTTTCTCGGTTCGCTTCCATCTGAACCTATCATGGCGTCAAAATAACAGTCTCAATTCTGTGAGGATATTTTTTTTAAATCCTAACCATCAAGACAACAATAATTTTCTGAAGATTTGTTTCAAAAAGTTCATTTTAAGACATTTTGAAACATGGCTGATGACCGTTTGGATGAAATTATCCCTTGGCATTTTTATAATGCTAAAATTATCGAAGATGCAGAACTACTCTCAAAGGTCAATGAATTGAATGATATTGAGAGGAGGATCACAGCTAGGAAAGGCTGGATGACAAGAGCCTGTGAACGTGTCAAGGCTGACAAGGTATGGAGTGAGGAGTTCAAACTTACCGGTTCTGGACCTTTTGCTCGTTTCAAAAAAACCAAAGCTGTCTTAGAGGAGCGCATGGCTATGATTGTAAATGTATATCGGCGAGTATTACAAATTGCAATTATGAATCAACAGCCTTTTAAGGATGCTTTTGATGCTATAAATGCAAATTACATTAAGGGTTGTGACATCATGGACAGACTGATTGCATTAGCAGATCCTAACCTAAAAACTGATGCTTCTAATTCTTCTAACAATGCTTCATCTAATCTAGGCCTTTCAAAAAGTGCTTTAGATACCCTGAAACCTCATGGTATTTCTGAAGAGTCTTTGCCTCACACTGTATTTGACTTCAGTGAACGTTTGCGCATTTACATGAATGCAAATGGCATTCTTCAATTACCCTTTGCAGAGCAGAGACAAGTTGCACGTTCATTTTTGTCAAGTCAGTTATGGAATTTGATTCGTGATCGAATCAATCCTGAAATGCCTGTATTTTTAGATACAGATGCCCCCAATTACATTGATGGGGAGGAAAATAGTGTAATTGAACTTTTACACTCTGAATTTCGTCGTCTACATCCAACAGTAACAAGACGATTGGCCCTAATGAAAAAGTCCCAAAGGGCAGAGCAATCAAGCTTAGCTTTCCTCTCTGAAGTAAAGAGAGATGCTATTTCATCAAATCTGCGTGATGTTGATGAAGAAGCCTTGACTTGCATGATTTTGATTAATGGCCTCAGTTGTGAAAATTTGCGTTCAGATCTACTAGATCTGTTTGACGTTGATCAAGACTTGTCTCTGGCTACCATTGAAGGTGGCAT
>LT727923.1:0-32775 GCA_900157175.1 Oithona nana | reverse complement strand
ACCCCAAAAAGCGAAAAATAGCTGACGGCCTCGGAGGCCGCGGAGGCCGGCCTCAACCGGCCTAAAACCACCGCACCCATGAGTGGAGGCTACATGCCAAGTTTGAACCTCCTAGGTCAAACGGTGTGGCTTCCTATAGCGGACAAAGTCCAGTACAGAATAAGGGGGTCGGTAATATATATGTAGATGTGTTGTTCAAGGAAACCCTTAATGTTGTTCATTTATCTTGCATAATGAGACATTTACTAAGATTAAGTGAAGGGTAAACTTTTGTAACTATTTGAAGCTACCCAGCTGCACTTTGTTTCAATAATACAGAAAATATTTTTCTTGGCCATTTCATTACGTAAACGACATAAACCCTATTTTTGATGCAGTTTTATTCCAGATCGCCATTAGAGAAATGCAACTTCCATTTTGCTCAGGTTTTTGTGCATTGTAGTTTGGTGACAAGAAAAGCATTTGATCCTATTATGTTGTGTAGGTAGAGTTAGGTACACTATTGAGTTATTGAGCTTCCAAATGCACTCACTTTTTTCCCTCATCCCTTGTGTATTTGAGATAGCAGGAACTTCTATAATGTGTACGTACGTGCGTACATCTATGTAGCGATTATTCATACAAATTGTAAAATTGTATTTGCAATATGATACTGTGTGTGCAATGTACATATTCTGCCGTATTAGTGTATGTATTCAGCAAGGGAGACATGAAACAATCCTTATGGGATCTAGGGATGCTAGGAAGCATCTGAGCAAAATTGCAGTGAGAAAATAGTCAACATTTCTTCCTCTCGTAATGCAATATTGGTTTACCACCCCACACTTCAGAAAAGATGTGAGCTGAATGCATCGTCCCAACTCCCACAAGAACCCATTGTGAAGGTACCAAATATAGGTTATCGGATTGCAGAGATCATTACTATCAAAGTTTCAGTAATGTCGTGCTACACCACCACTACTTAGGTGCCTATTTTGATGGACTGGTGAGTAGTGAAAGGCAATTTCCGTAGAGCGGGAGAATAAGGCCCCCGTGATAATATGGTTTGATAAAATATACATATTGTATGGTACATATTGGATTACCACTTAGCAGATTAGAGAAGGGAAATGAATGAAAAACGAAACCAAAGGAAACTAGGCCTTATACTTTATACCCTGAAAATTGCGGGAGATTTAAAAGGGATTTGCGCGTAATGTACGACTCTCTCCTCTCGCTTCTCAGTTCTCACGAGAGAAATAAAAAGTAGAGACATTTAGCATTTGTACTTTTAACATTCAAGTCTAAGCAGCTTGAATTGGCAAGCTCAAATGTAGACGTAGATCCTCTAGAGCACGGAAGAAAATTCAATTTGGGAACAAGAGTATACTACTTATGTAGTACTACTCACAAGCAAAATGTAAGAATTGCATTTAGTACCAAAAGAAAGGGAAGAAAAAAAAGTAGTGACTTCTGCCTTTGCTAAGAAGATTTCTTAGTCATTTAGGAAGGCTTTCTAATGAACTGAGAGTCCCATCGGAGCTATTACAAAAATGGTTGCAGATTTAAAATGCACTGAAGACACTTTAAAAGGGTTTGAGGAAATCTAATTCTTGATAACCTTTGACTGCTATTCTGCATCATCAGAAATAAAAGTATTCTTCAATCAATGCAACCATCACTCTCTATATAAAAAGCCTGTCAAAACTTTTTTCTGAGCAGAGGCTGCTTGAGGCTCAAAAAGTTTAGCAGCTCTAGCTCTACTCAAGGAATGGGAGAAAAAAAATGCTTTTTTAAAGAAAGTCTTTCTGCTCTCCACAAAATCAATTACACGTGAGACTAGATTGGTCTCTTTGGTTAAACAAGGAAATATCATGGAAGGGACACAGAAAAGAGAATCCGATTACTACTTTCTCATTAAACAGTGTCTGAAAATATCTCAAAAGTCTTATTTTAATTTTCAAAGTAAAGGGCAAAGGCATTTAAACTTTCGCTCCAAAATTGTCCTTTTTGAAAAAAATACCAATACAACTGTAAATATTTCAATAACCTTATTTTTGTCATTACCATTCAACTGAGACAATTATGATGATTTTCCGACACTGTGGCTCGTACCAAGCTTGTTTGGACCATCTTGGCAGCACGTGAGCAGACCAGCCTCTTCATCTCTCAGCTACTTGAGGACTTCTGAAGTGCAAATGAGAGAAGAATTATATTTCAGTATCTATGATGATATCCTTGAGTACGAGTAGCAGAAGACAAAAGATCCTGAAAGCTACTCAGATTTCTGCTGCATTTTGCATTTTGCTGTAGGCTCATCATCATCTCTCGTGGAATACTTTTGATCTTTTACTTCTCTTACGAGTAAATTGTTTCCACTCAAACAATTTTTGAGTGGCAGCTAAATTAATTGAGTCCAGTCCTGGCTCATTACAAAGTCTATCAAAGCCTCCCATTCTTCCTTTTCAATTTCTTTCCACTTTCACAAAGGTTCTCTTCTCGTCACTCCAAAGTCTATTTGATCCTCTTAGAACAACCAAAAAGAGTCTTGAGACGACTTTGACTGCTGCTTTGACTTGCTTTGAAGTGTAGTAACAAAATCATCATTTTCATCGTCAACATTCCTGCTTCATACAAAATTGAAACTACTGCAAGATTTTCTCGGCGTTGAAACACTTCAAATAAGAATATATCTGCATAATTTTGTAATGTACCTCTAGAGTAAAGAGCATACATACTTCTACTGCGTACTGTATTTTCTCAGGTAGGAAAATATATTGGCTTTTTTTCCCTTCGTTTTTGTAGAAATTGAGCTGACAAAATAAAGTGGTATCAATTGAAAAAGGAGGTGGTGTCTTAAAATATTCTCCAGTTACCTTGAGTTACTACCTCTCAAAGCCATTGTTATACCGAACAAAAGGCTTCAGCTTGAAGTTATATAGACTTTGAAAATGACAAAGTTACTACAAACTCAAAATAAATCAACATGGTATGCAAGAGATGTAGTTTTACTTCTATGTCTTTTCTTTGTGCGTAAGTAAGAATTTAATTTCTCTTGGGATGTTTTTGGTTCACTCATGCATTGGATGAAGTACAAAGAGTCAAAGAAATATGTATGCAGCAATGATGTTGCGTTGTAATGTGGTCGAAAAAACAGAGAATATGTAATACAGCACATCGAACTACGCATAATCTGCTAGGCTTTTCCAGATGATCTAAGCCTAATCATGTGTATTGAGGACAACAGACCATACGAGGCATACGAGGCCTCATCGCTTTTTCTCCAGCCAAAAGAAGTGCATCCCAAGGTTGGGTAACTTAGGTACACATTCTTTTCCAGTTTCCGACAATATGCACAATTTGCACATTTTTGTTGAGAAGATTAAAAGGTACACTCGCATAGTCGCTTAACGCAATTTACGAAATATGCTGCGAGTACCTGACATAGCAGCAGCAGCAGCTGTTAGTGAAATAGGCAAGAACTTTTTTATTAGGCGAGCAATAAATATCCATAGAATCTCCTGGTCTTAACACTCTGCTGGGTTCATAAGGAGGTATGCGAGTAGCAGGAGCGCTTAGTGGGTTTTAAATGGAAAATGGTTCTTAAAGGGCACAAAGCTTGGACCAGAAGTAGAGCTTCACCAAGTTGAAGATTCTTTCAACTAAAAAGGGAAAAGACAGGAGCAGAAAAAACTCCCTTTATCAGCAGTATAGGAGTGTAAGAGAAGAACCAGCTTCGCCATTTTCTCTGCCGCTTTCCAACTCTCGCAGAAATGCTTACGTCTGTACTCGTCGTAGCAACTCAATTATATCAGTCTGGAATGTAGGTTCTGTTATGTATCAGAGATTGTGTATTTCGTAATAAAAATCTATTTTTTTAACCTTTAGCTGAAGTAAGTAACATTTCTCTATCCTCTTCGTTGGGTCCAAATTCAGTCTCTTCTTCAGCTCCGCCGCAGATGTCATTCATAATCTCCCTTCTGGCTTCAAAGTCTGGACGACGTTTATGGCCTTTACTGTCACAGTGCTGCTGGAAGCTTCCACTATTATTCCCACAATCCTCATCATCTGTGACATAAGACCAATGGTCCTCGTCCTCCTTGTGATACTCTAGGAGGATCAGTGAGGGAAATCTTTCCTCGCACATTCTGCACCTGCGGTGATAAAACACGAATGTAATAACAGAAAGCGGCAGTGGCACAAACACTGTGTCCCCCGGCCCTGCTGCCTACTATGAAAGCCTTAAAAGTAACGACGATATTGCAGGCATGTTTAGATATCGCAGTACATATGTCTTCTGGCAATGATCAACTTCATCTCATCTGGAAAGTGATTTTCTGAGGCCTGTGGGAAATCTCCCATTTTAAGTGCGCCCCGCGTGGTGCAGTGATGGCGTTTAGTTTGTATGCTATTTTTGGTGTCAAAATCTTTTGTTGTAATTGGAATTCTTTATCCATACTTCCTCTATAAAGTGGCCTTTCTAACGAGCGAGAGTAGTGACGAAACTTTTTTCTCTCTTTTCTTTATAGAAGTCAAGAAATAGAAAGAAAGAGTTTTACCCCCAGTGACGTTTTCGGTATTGGTGCCGCTCCAGTTGCTTAGAGGTGAAGAAAGCGCGTTCGCAAACGACGCAAGAAAATTCATCTGAAAAAGAAAGAAAAGTTTTCCTTTTTCGTCGTCATCTAGCAATGATATTCATATTTCTAAGCGGATTTAAGGGTATATACGAAAAGGGGATTTGGTTGCAGAATGTTATTAGAGGATCTAGATTCCATGTATGAGAGAGACCTCACATGTTTCATTACACTGCATGATGATATGCTGTTGGAAAATCTTTTTTTAAAGGCCCTTTTTGGGGCGGCCCATCTTATCTTTTCAATAGGTACGTACTTGAGAAAATAACATCAGGCCATAAAGCATTTTTTAAGAGAATTTTGAATGGATTTGCAGGAGCATTATACGGCTCTTTACCTTCTTCCTCTTCGTCATAAGAGTCTGAAAAGTCGTTTTCATAACACTGTAGTTGGTCCAAGTCCGCGGGATCGTAATAGTCCTCTAACAGACTATTTTCCAAGCTATAGCCTTCTTCGTCATCATCACCGGCATATTGGCAGAGAGATGGTGTCGTTTCAGTGGCTTTGTCGGAAACTTCAACCACTTGGCTGCCAACGGTACTGCTGCTACTGTCCAGTTTTGCTGCTGTAGTGTCAACGCTATCACAATTGCTCTCTAAGCTGATGGCCAATTTGGCATATCGACCACCACGAGTCCGGCTTCCTCGGTGGCTTGCACCACTAGCACATTTCACAAGTGGACTGATGCCGCTGGTCAGGCCTAGAAAATGTGCAATTCTGCATCAATCGTAGAAGTAGACCAATCAATTATGCAGTGCTGGAAATCGATAAGAATGACCTGAACCTATCGAGGACGACAATACCAATTACAGCCTTGTACATGATCAGTGATCAAATTAGGTGAAGTAGCCACACGTACTTGTACGTGTCCGAAATTGGATACGGATATCATACGATACCTCATGTGCGTAGTAGACAAAAATAGATCTTCAACGCTGCCGAGTGGCTTATTTATTTAGGAGTAGTGCACGCATCAAGAGTGACTGACATGAATGACTTATTTGGGGGTCTATTTTGGAAATGTTCCTTGGCTACTAACTGCTGCTATACTACTACTGGAGAAGCAAATCCTGCTCCTCTGAGAGTTTGCAAACACAGCTAACCTTAAAAGCAGCGGGTGCATCAAAGTTCTTTTTATAAAAGTTCAACTTTTTGCTGTCTTGATTGAAGGGGGCACTTCGTAGCGCGGAGGAAGAAAGAAAAAGTTGTGAAACAATAATAAGAGAGGGTTTTTCCTGCTTCTGAAATCTGAATGGCTAAATGAAGCAGGTTTTTCAGGCTTCACTTGACATTTTTCCATTTCCAAGTCTTAAAGTAAAGCCACTAAAGCTAGAACAACGAATGGTTATATACGAATTCGGCATACCTCTCGCAGCCACACAATCGGTTAAAGGAATCGAAGTTTCGATCGGAATAACACCAGTTATCACATTACGAATGGATGAAACCATTCCGCTGAATAGTCGACGAAATCCTCGTTTCCGTTCCTTTTCTTCTTCATGCTCGCTTCTAGAATCGATCAAAAATCAATGGATTGTAAAGCAATGATTGAACGATGGAAGATTACCTTCGATTCTTGACAGAGGGATGTAACTGTCTGCGTTGAATCAAAGGCGAATTTCGTATGACTTCATGAACTACAGCTTCTCTAAAGAGTGGATTTTTCAAAAGAGGCATAGTACTGCTTGTCTGGTTGACAATTGGGAGAGACTGACGGTCCTCTGGCTTCTCCAAGGAGGCCATTGCTAAGCGATGGTCTCGTCATCTCACCAGCGGCACACAAGCAGGCAGCAGCCTCCGTAGAGGAGAGGCTCTGTTGCTTGGTTGGCGCGTATGAGCAGCAACTACACCTTCGGAATAAGAAAATGCTTCATACTCTACTAGTTTTTTGCCTCAAAGGCCCCCTGCCTCCCTTCTATAGTTTATAGGCTGCAACGGGCTGAATGTCGATAAGTGTGGTGGTGGCCCCTCTTCTCTCTCTTTTTCCTGCTACTCAGAAATTCTCCGGGTCCTCATTTCAAAAAGTTAATGGGTCCCTCTGTTGCACCAACACTTCTAACGCTATAGGGCATAGGGGAAAAATATCTCGGCTTTCTACATTGATCTTCATAAATCTCAGCTAGTAACATGTTGAACAATAAACTTTTTGCAAAATGGCAAACGCATGTCGTCTAAGCCTACTAGGATGGATGTATGTGAAAACGTGATACCATGTACTATAGCTTCCTGTCATTGCATTTCGCAACATCAACATTTTCTTCAATAATAGCAAGGCCTTGATGAAGTATATGAGAGTATTTTCTCTTAATCAAACAAGCTCATAAAGTTTTGGAGTACATCTGATACGATTAGTAGTTCTGAAAGAAACTGTCAGAGATAAAAAGCATCCGGATTTCCACTAGCTCAGAATTAGTCTTCCAACTTGCGAAAGGTCATCTTGACGTCAACAAACTTTCTGATTCATACCACCATTTCTAGTATTAAATAACGAAAGATAAATCCTCATAATGGAAACTAACGAATTTTGTACATATGGTAGAGAAATCAGGTGAAATGATCTACCGATTCCGATTCGTAGTTCTAAAAGAAACTGTCAGAGATAAAAGGCATTCTACTGATCCGGATTTGCTCTACTTCCCCTTGCGTAAGTCATGTTGATGTCAAACAGACTTTTTAAGCGCGAGCATTCGATGCCGCGCTTCTAAAGATCTCTCGTAATCAGTTTGAATTGTTCATAAAATGATTGAATTGTTCATAAAATGATTGAATTGTTCATAATATATTTGAACTCTTCATAATATGATTGAATGGTTCATAAAATAGTTGAATTGTTCATAATATATTTGAACTCTTCAAAATATTATTGAATTATTCATCATAACATATTTGAAAAATTCCTAACATTGTCAGATGTTTAGAAACATGGATGAAATCGTCAAAATATATTTGAAAATTCTTTTTATTTGAAAATAGTTTTGAAAGTATCAAGCTCGCGCTTTTAGACTGAAAGCCTTTTAGTCTTGTTTTTTTAGAGCACCACCTCTCAAAAAAATACATTTTATATAAAAACAACGGAAAATAACGAGATTCAATAAGTACAATAATATTGTATTTAGTTTCTTTACAAGTGCTTCATTGCGCATTTTATGCGAAACTCTCTTTGAAGCTATTCGAAATTACGACGTTATAATTTTTTAGCAATTATAGCAATTATCTTCGAGTCATTCTTGTCAGTTTGATGTACGAAGATCCAAATGGCGATATGCCTTGATACGACATGAAACGAATAGGAAAGGGTTGGTAATGATGACAAGGACGTCATTTATTTTTTCAATGCCTTTTATTGGGTTCCGTTTATTTGTCTAGCTTTTCATGAAGCCTCACTAATTGAGGTTTTTCAGTCATCTTTCAACCACCATGCAAAACGCACGTCATGATAAAATCATCCGTTGTACCAATCTAACTATCAAACTTATCATTGCTTCAGCATGCATTGCATTTGTAGTAATACAAAGCTACAGTTGCTTTAAAAGATATTTGCAAGGACCACAAGGAACCAAATTAACCATTGAATTTACTGGGAAACATTCTTTTCCTTCCATTACAATTTGTACTGTTCCTGACTTGAATCCTTCAAAAGATTTCCCTTACAATCGTACCAATCTGGAGTTCTGTAAAATCAAAGGATCTCAAAAGTAAGTTAAGTCGGTTGTGAATATATTAGTGCTTATTTTCTAAGGTGAGTTTCGTTGTAGTTACAAATACTACACTGATGATGCCAGATGGACTGGCCTTCGATACGACAACTGCACCGATCCCAAATTACTGTTTGAAAATTCTGTGGCCAAAGCAGAAGATGTTGTATCTTACATTGAATACAGTTACTTTACCAAAGACAAATCCGATCGAGTGAAACTTGAGGATCAGCAGCAGGTCTGGACTCTAACGGATATGAGAAAAGAAGGTCGTTGTTTTACAGCTACACCAAATGCTAAAATGACAAAATATGGAATCAAAGAAGTGACAATTCTACTTTGGATGCGGGCACGTATTTTCTTACATCATGAAGCATTCTTTATTGCCGAAAGACAAAAGGCATTCATAGATATTCCTTGGCAAAGGCGAATTTATATTGATTTGGACCAAGAAATCTTTGAGTTTCTAAACTCAAAAGACAAACCTTGTAATGCTACCAACGGTTACAGAAAAGATAGATGTATCCATCAACATATACATGATGTATCTATGGATACATTCGGATGTACTACACCTTTCGGACCCGATAAAAATGCCATTTGCAAGGATCGAGAAATTGCACGTCAAACTTTGAAACTTTACCAAGAAATTGTGGAAAAAAATCACACCAATTCATCTTGTTTGAATCCATGTAATTTGTCTTTTCAAAGATTCATTCAAACAAAAGATGATTTGCAACCCTATGTCGATAAGAAGAAAGCTTCTGTCCTGAAGATTGCCTCTAGAGAGAAAATCAAGGTAATGCGAGCTCATGAACTCTATTTATGGGACAATCTGTTGGGAGAAGTCGGAGGATACGTTGGCCTATTTTTGGGAGTATCTTTTGTACAAATCAGTGACTTGATCAATTCTTTCATGAAATGGTGGCTAAAAAATCATTGATTATTTTCAAGGTTGTTACAGGAATACTTTATGTCATGTCAATAAAATATAGAAAAGTTAGACTGCAGGCGTGGAAGGAGGTGTTTTTGGAGGTGACTGATCCCGCACTTTATGCGATACATTGGGAGGCGTAGGTGGTCGTGCTCGATCCGGAAACGCTCTGGCAATTTGCGGACTTCGTGGCGGAGGTGGAATGTCACCATCGTGGTCATCCAAACTCTTTTGGATGCCAATTTTCAGTTTGTTGATGTCAATAGGTGTTGACATTTGAGGTTTGCCTAAATCAATCTCCACCTCTGAAAAGAACTTTAGATTAGAATCTTACTTTTAAAAAAATAGTCCTTATTTTCACCTTCTGAGGAATTGGAATCTTCTTCTTTGATACCGACCGGAGGTAAAATGGTAACGCTTCGTTTCCTTACGGGAGCTTTTCCAGCGGAAGAGACCATTAGTGAGGACTTTCTAGGCCTGACATCACTCGTCTCAACCACCTCAATTATTCGATGTTTCTTTTCTTTATCTGTCTTCTTGGGCAGTTTTTCCTCCTTTGGTCGCAAAGGAAGTGGAACATCTTCGTCATCTAAAACAACAGATATCATTGTATTCCTTACACCTAGTGTATATTCATATTACCTGAAGACGAAGTATCGTCATAAACTATGATTGGTCTGCCGATAGGTTTTTCAATGGGTTTTGCTTCCTCCATTTTTTCAAAGTTTCGCAACAAATCTGCGATCGGCCTTGATGTCGTGCTACTTCTTTTACGCTGTTGAAGGGCGCTTATCTCGTTTTCAGAGCTAATAAAAGTTTCAAGTGATAAGCTTCTGTCGTTGATGCAGTATTCAGAATAATCAAAAAGCAATTTACCTGGCTTTTCGCACTCTTCGTTGATAAAATGAAACTCTCTGTTTGACCGAAACAGGAGATAGAGGAGCTAAGTAGGATTTATCATCTTCAATGCCTTGATTCTGTTGTTGCAGTTCGAAAAGACGTCGTATTTCTCCAACAGATGTTTCGCCTGAAATGCGAGTAATTCTTTGTAAATAGTAGCAGTTATATTGGTGATGCGTTTGAACAACCTTTGAACAATGTTTTGCTACTAGCTTGATAACAAACTACGGTGCGACTTTTTTTGACAATTCTGCTTTTATCGTATCGTGCTCCAATTCCTAAATTGTGTGTTTTATGACGTCGTACTATTGACACACACAAAAAAATCACGAATATGAATCATAAGAAACTTGAATTTGATGAAAACTAGAATAATTGGAAAGGTTATTCAAGTCGAGGGGAAAGGTCGACCTCATTATGAAAGGACCACACAGCAATTTTCAAATCGTTAGTTAATGATGAAGATTGAAGGGCCCCTTCTTTTGCTTTCGTTGTGAGGTATCATTGATTTTGAGGTTTTTAAGTAGGCCTCTTAATTGCATGGTTATGCTACCCATTCAGACCTTGACTTTGGATCAGTCAAGATGGCTACAAGCATATTAAAAGTAGCCCTTATGGTGTTTTTCGTTCTAATCATTTGTGCAATTCTTTTGGTGCCGATTGCTCTAATGGTGACGCTTGAAGATAAGGAAGAACAGAAATCAACTGTCCCTGTCAAAAAGAACACAGAGGCAGCTATGGCTAAGACTGCCGAAACTACTACATCGCCTACAACGACTACACCTACAACAACTCTAGCACACTTCGGAGGGCTAATCCTGGGTGGAGGTGGCGCAGGCCTTCCCCCACTTCTTGGTGGAGGTGGCGCAGGCCTACCCCCACTTCTTGGTGGAGGTGGTGCAGGCCTTCCCCCACTTCTTGGTGGAGGTGGCGCAGGCCTTCCCCCAATGCCTGAAGTTTCAGACGATACAAACGATAATTCTGGACTTCAATGTTCCGATGCGTTCGTGAATCAATTATTGAAGTCCTCTCCCCCATTTTACGTAGATGACACAGTTGGAAGTTGCAATCCATCCTACATTGGTGATGGATACTGCGATGGATCTTGCAACACACCTGATAATAACTTTGACCAAGGAGATTGCTGCTCGACTACTATCAACTATCAATACTGCAACTATGATGACTGCGAATGCTATTGTTTCACTGAGGGAAAGCAATACGAAGCGTCTGGTATGCCTAACAATCTTATTGGTGGAGGTGGTGGACTTCCACCTGGAGGTGGCGGAGGAGGACTTCCACCACCGCCACCAACGACTGTTGCTACTTCTAATTCCGGACCTCTATCATGTTCCAACACTTTTGCGCAAAAGGTATTGCCTCCATTTGGAGGTACATTTGGAGATCAAATCAGCCCATCAAGCTCCTCATGCAATGAAGCTTTCATTGGTGATGGATATTGCGATGGAGACTGCAACACACCGGCTCATAACTATGACGAAGGAGATTGCTGCTTGACTACCATTAACTACAATCACTGTAGTTATGACGATTGCACTTGCTATTGCTATCCTGAGGATAAACAATACGAAGCTGTTATTGATATGCCTCCTCCTCTTGTTGGTGGAGGTGGAGGACTACTACCACCGCTACTAGGTGGAGGTGGTGCAGGACTTCCCCCAACACTGGCCCCTCCTAGCGAAAATATGTGTATACCTGAACCTAGCTGTAGCATCAGTGCAAAACTATTGCCACCAATTGATTTGATTACGACGATATCGCCGGTGGTTGATCCGCTTCCAACGCCGGTAGTTGCCCTTTGTAATCTAGCATTCGTTGGGGATGGATTTTGCGATGGAAGTTGCAACATACTCAATCCGGATAACAACGATGCCACTACTGAAGATGACTGGGACGGAGGTGATTGTTGTGTTCCTCCTACAGATAATTTCAACTTCTGCAATATTGATTGCTGTGAATGCTTTTGCTATGAGGAAGGAATTCAATATGAAAAAGAGGAAGAAGACTATATGATAATCCCAGGACCACCTGCTGCCCCTGAACAACAATCTTGCCCAGAAAACTATAAAGGAGACGGATTCTGCGATGCTGAATGCAATAATGAAGCAAGTGGATATGATGATGGAGATTGCTGTCTTGATGTCATTATGGATCAGTACTGCTCGAATGGACCCCCACCCGGATGTATGTGCCATGAAGATGGTACAGTACATGAAGTTGAACAACAAGAGATGTTTCCAGTAGGTTGACTCCTATTGAACCACCATCGATTTTAAAGGATTGAAATAAGAGTGTTTTTTTGTTTGCTGTCTTACCTTTGATTGGTGTTTCTCCATGATCAATACTTTCATCATCTTGACTGAACAGAACTTTCTCCAATCTATCTTTCTTCTCAATAAAAGACATATTTGGATCATCATCTTGAGCTTCAACATTTTCTTTTAGATTTCTCTGTTCAATCCCAAATGGATGAATTGGTACATGAACCTTGATAGGACTTGAAGTTTCAGCATTGATGTTGTTGGAGTTGTTGAAAGCATCAGTGACCAATTTAGCTTTCCAATCCTCTACATTTGAAATTTTCAGTTCTGCTTCTGATGAGGAACTTGAAGAGCTTGAGGATGAAGAAAGGTTTTCTGAGCTGCTACTGAATTTGGTTGCCATTCTATTCTTGGAAAGATTTCCACTTTGATTTCTTCCTCTTCTAATGGTTACATGTTCATGCCAATTGCCTCCACCATCTTCACCCTCCTTTGCTTCCTTGCTAAACTTTCTTGGAGAATATGCTTTCACATGCTTTTTCAGTTTCTTCCTTTTTTCTGATTGAACTTCTATTTCTTCTGCAGATGAACTTGAAGATCCATCACGATTGGCTTTAGGCAAATTTTTCATCATTTCTTTCTTGCCTTTGGTAACATGTTTGTACCATTTTCCACCTCCATCTTCACTTTCTTCATCATCTTTAGTAGTTCTTGAAAAAGTCATGTAAGCTTTCTGATGCTTTGGAAGCCTTTGAGAAGGTCTTCTTTGTTCTTGACTAGATGAACTATCAGAACTAGATGATGATTCTCTTTCCTTAGTTTTTGGTGCTCTGGAAAGATTATTGGTTCCTTTGCTACGTTTTTCAACATATTTGTACCAAGAGCCGCCTCCATCTTCACTTTCTTCTCCTTTTTGAGTCATGGAAAAAGTTCGATATGGCCTGTCATGCTTTTCAAGCTTGAGTTCAAGTTGTAAAACTTGATTTTCTTTCTCAAGTTTCTCATTTTCTTCCATCAATTTGTCAGCTTCATCAGCACTTGAACTTGAACTTGAAGTGGATGAACTTGAAGAAGACTTTTCAGGCATCTTGTCAGTTACTTTTTCTTTGTCTTTCTTATCTTCATTTTGCTCAGCAACAATTTCATCATTATCTTTTGATAAGTCTTCAAAGAATGATACTTTTTCAATGACAGAAATCTTTGTAGATCTCACTACTAAGTCTTGAACTTCAGAAACTTGAGCACCTGATTCTTCATCCACTCCAGTTTGAACACTGTAGTCATGCACTTCCAATTCTTCGATTTCCAAATTCTTTGGAGGTGGTACCTGTGAAGACTTCTTTCTTTTGTATGAAACACCTCTGATGTCTTCAAAACTTGCATTGGCACTGCTCAAATCTTTACTGTCTCCCTCTTGAAAGAGTCCTTTGGTATACTTTGAAACTCGGTTTCCCACTTTCTTGACAAACCCTGACATTCCCTTCCCTTTCCTTTTAGATTTTCCTTCATCACTGCTGTCACTTGATGAACCTTTTGAGTGCTTATTTTGGGGTTCTTTCTCATCTTCTTCTTGACTATTGTATGGTGAAAAATCAATGATGCTTTCTTGCAAAGAAAACTCACGATTTTCAATAGGACTTCCAGGTTCTACTTGAATGCTCATTTTTCGATCTTGGAGTTCTTTCACAGACTCCATTGAGGTTGATGAGCTGCTACTACTTGAACTTGAACTGCTTGAAGAAGATGTGCTCTTCTTTAGAATCTGTTTCAATGGCTGATAATCCACTACAGTGGTTTGACTCATTTCAGTTGATACAGGACTAGATGAACCAACAATACCTTGCATTGACATGTCAGCATCTGAAGAACTACTACCTTCATTGCTTGAGTCATTGTCTTTTTCGGTCACAGCAATATCTGATACAAAGTCAGATATGAAGGTAGTGATGCTTTTATTGCTAATGCTTCTAAAGCTGCCAATGCTGTCACTTGAACTTTCAATGGATGATGAAGTATCTTGGCGTTGAAGTAAAGGCTTTTCCATTGGTATCATGATTTGTTCCAATATTTCAGGCGTTGACATTCCTTCATCACTAGAAAAGCTTGGGTCGCTAATTGATGAAATGGCACTGCTTGATGAGCTGTTGCTTGAAGAACTGGAAGAACTACTGCTGCTTGAGCTACTGCTGCTACTTGAAGAGCTACTTGAGGAACTCCTTGAGGAATTGCTAAGGGAAGACATACTTATTGTTGACATACTGTTGTTAACTGTTTCAATGTCATCTTCACTTGATGAGTTATCAATGCTTGAAATAGTTTGGCTTATGAAAGACTTTCTCGAAGACTTGCTGGAAGCCTTGCTTGAAACCTTGGTGGAAGACTTGCTGGAAGACTTGCTGGAAGTCTTCCTTGAAGACTTCTGTGATGAAGTATCAGAGGAACTAGATGATGATTTGTCACTGCTAGATGAACTACAGTTCATTTTTTCTAGCACTTCATCAATGGCAGCTGTTTCATTTTGAAGATCTACCTCATCCATCTTCTTGTCTTCTACTTCATCTTCATTACTAGAGGAACTTGAACCTTCAGCATAAATGTTTACTTGGGTTTTCACCCATTCTGTAGGAATGGGATTTCTTTGCTTTTTCCTTTTCATAATCTTTGCAATATTTGTTGTCGTGTTTCCTGTAGGGAAAAGTTCCTCTTCAATGGACTGGCTTGAATCACTTGAACTGACCTTTTCAATAACATTAAAATCGTTCTCTTCAGACTTTTCCACTGGAAAATCAAATTTTTTGAGTTCATCTGCACTTGAGCTGTCATTCTTCTCGTTTTTACTATCGCTACTAGAGCTTCTGCTTATGGCTTTCTTTATCACTTTACTTAGATTTTCTGCAAATGTGAAATCTTCCTTGCTTGATGAACTGGATGATTTATGCTCGACTTCTACTATTGATGAGGCCGAGCTACTATTACTTGTCGATGATTTGCGATCCGGATAAGCTTTCTCGTCCTCTTTAAACGTTTTTGATTCATTTAAATTTTCATCTTCTTCACTTGATGAACTGCACTTGACCTCCAGTACGGCAGACTTATCTGGCATTTCGTCCTCACTCGAGGATGAACTATCCTGTAGTTTTCTTTTCATAGCACGTAATTTATTGACAGTTTTCATAAATGGATCATCGGATGACTCACTGCTGCTTGTCGAACTGCCACTTGAATTCCTGCTTCTGCTATCTTGAACAACACTGATTCCGGATTCGGGAATAATATGTTCCTCACTTTCGCTACTAGTAGATGAGCTACTTGATGATTCTTTAGATGCGAAATGTTCTTTCAATTCTTGTAAGACTTTATCAAAAGCATCTTTTGCACTGAAAAAGACAAGTCTTTTTTCAATTACTTCTGTTTCATCATCTTTGAA
Organism: Oithona nana; assembly: GCA_900157175.1. Taxonomy (NCBI): domain Eukaryota; kingdom Metazoa; phylum Arthropoda; class Copepoda; order Cyclopoida; family Oithonidae; genus Oithona; species Oithona nana. The sequence goes on along the minus strand of LT727923.1, from coordinate 16,924 downwards.
TTCTTCTTTTGAATCTATTTCATCAAACTCATCGACTGAACTCGAACTTGAACTAGACGTCGAAGTTGAACTGCTTTGTCTTGAACCTTTGTCTTCGTTCACTTTGATGACGGATGCTTTCTTCTTTGGCATGAAAACATTGACTTGATCAAATCCTTTAGTCAAAAGGTCAGTCTTCCAATCAGGTGAAGTATCAAAAGTAGTCTGAACCTTTACTTGTGTACAATCTGGATTAAGAAGCTTAGTATCCTCAATAACTTTTATTTGCTTTTCTTCTGTTCCTTCTTCCCCTCGGCTTGATAAGGATGAAAAGGAAGAACTTGATGATGATGGAGTCCGAGAAGTCCGTAAGGCATCAAATTCTTTACGTTTTTGCTGATCATCGTCAGATTTTTCATCTTGGACCTCAGAAATACTGCTGCTGCTGTGACCTCCTTTAGATGAAGAACTAGAAGATGAATTACTGCTTTTTCTACTATGGGAAAATGGCTTTTCAATCTGACTTTCTTCTTCTTCTTCTTTCTGAGCGGAATTCCTTTCTTCCTCTGGAGAACTCTCCGGATGTGGTTTCACACCTATTAGGCAATTTTCTTCTGATTCGTCAGAATCAGTCCTCGTTACTACTCCAGATTTGCTTATGGCATCTGAAAAGAAAAACCGCGTCAGAAAAGGCAGCATGAAAATAAACGTTGGAATGGCCAATATAATCCGAAAAAAGAAAACTTTTCCATACATATACCTGAAGCCGTTTCCTGGTCGTTAGAAACTTTTATATTGGGTTTTTCCTGAAGAACAAATTCTTCATCTGAGCTTGAAGTTGAAGACGAGGACGAGGATGACGATGAGGACGAAGAAGAAGACGGGTCGGAATATGAGCTTTTTCTCCGATAGAATATTGGACGTCTGATTTCATCAGCGTCAATCGAATCTTCTTTAAAGTTGAGATCTATCAATCTCCATTCTTTCATCCTCAGCCAGGGATCCGGCATGCTTAGCTCCTTTCCTCTGATACCCAACTTTTGGGGTAGAATTCGATGATTGGATTCCTTGTCAAATGTCACATTTCCCATCTCCGCTTCTAAGCATGATTCGAAGGGGAGGCTAGTAAAAAAAGTAAAACGCAAATGAAGGTGGGACCAATCGCTAAACCTTGGGACTTTCTTTTTTTGTGTTACTACGAAAGATGGTCGTTTATGTAAGCTACATCAATTATGTGAAATGAGACTTTTAAAGTGACTTTTCAACCATTGTGTGTTTGCCATACTCAGAAAGTAGGACAAGGAATCACTTTAGAATGGATATTTGGTTGGCTGATGCTACGTTACCTCTGTTTGTTTTCGTTTCTCTTCATTCTCCATGTCCTGTGGAAAGTTAGGATGGTGGCAAATGGGTTTTCATTGTTCAAGAAAGAGGCCGAGGATTGCAAAAGTTTGCCGGTGCCTACAATGTCGCTAGCTATTCCAGTGCAAATTCTGTCGAAAAAGCAGCCATTCAACGACGATGACGGCGACCCAGAGATGCCCAGGGTAGATGTCGTGTTATCAGGATCCATGGACGACGTAAAGCTGGTACTGACAATCAATTCTAATTGGAGGAAATTAGATTTGCAAACGTCGTGGAAAATCTGTGCTAAATCTTGCACAAATTCCTCGTAAGCCATGAGGATTAGGTTGCCATCAGAGGCCTCTTCCTCGTCCAGGGTCCTGTCGTAAGCTGTCAAGACTTCACTGGGCTCCCAATCCTAATAAGGACGAAATTCCCAATTACTTTCAGCCCCCGAAGGTCAAGAAAGAGCCTGATAAGACTTTATGGATAAAGTTTAGCTCTTCTTACTTGGAAGGGTGAATCAATAGCATGTGGTGCAAAAATGAGTTGATCTTCAGGATCAACTTCAAGCATCCAGGAATAGTTGGAGATTTCGTGGTCTAGCAATTCTGGCTGGGGATAGAATTGTTCGGCAAGCATGGAATTCAGGGGATTGATGCATGTCAGAAGGACATTTGGATAGGATGTATCCTGGTTTTCGATGGTTGTTAGTCCAAAATCCGAATGAACCATCCATTGTGTTGAAGCACGAGCCTGAAAAAAAATCCGATGATTTTCACTTCAAAAGAATAAATCTTTCGAACTTTACTTTAGCGATTCCCAGAGACTCTGACATGAGTAATTGGCCCACAAAATCTGAATGGAATCTCACAAAGGGTTGTGCAGATATTTTGGCCTCGTGTTCTTTCTGCATCTTTTCCAATAATCTCAATCTCCTATCGATGGAGGCCACATTGTCTAGCCAAACTTGGATGATTGCTTTTACCTTAGCCTCTTCACCTTTGAGTTCAACGGACCCTGAAAAGAGTAGGTGACCGCTAAAAAGTATGTAGTAGAGAAAAAACATAATAAGCAAACCAATGGATTTGGTAGGTAAAAGTTGGAAAAACTGGCCTTTAGCAAAAGAAAGGGAAAAAGTCCTTTGAACTTTTCCTTCGATTAGTGCATCGATTTACGACTTCCCTCGCGGTCGGAAATAGCTTTGATGCATCCCGAACAAGATTAGTGCTGAGGACGACGAGAAATTTTTCCAAAATGGAAAGTAATTCCAGCTACTCTACCATTGCTACTGCCCTCCAAGTCAAGGTAAGACAGTTACAAAGCAACAGATGACCGAATAACAATAACAATGGTTGGTGCAAAAGAGGCAACAGAGTGTAAACCAATGGTTTTATCATTTGGCTTAGTTCCCACGTATCGTTACATAAGGGGGAGAAGAGAAAGCTCTTTTATTTTAGTTATTTTTTGATAGATTTACTTTACATTTTCTAAGGTATAAGGCCAATTTTCCAAACAATTTCCTCTCAATAAAAACTCTTTCCGCAAAGAACCCATAAAAAGGAGCTGAGCTTTAGAATAATGGAAGAAACGTGGAAATCACTTTATTCCCCATCCACAAAAGCTTATCCAAAGTAAGCAGTGGAATATTTCATAGGAATTGTCTAGTGCTCCTTCATTCTTTTCTATAGAAGTTTTTGGTAGTAGAAAGCTGCTAGAATATTTAGATTGACTTTCTCTAAATTCTCTATTATGGATAAGAGGATAAAAATCTGAAAATCTCTCATCTGCTCTCTTTCTTACGTGGTAAATGTCCCTCCAAGATTTCCATCATGGCATTCTTGATGGCGTGGTATGTCCCCTGGTCCAAATGTAGGCTATATAATGCCCTAATGAAGGCAACAGCTGATCCTTTGTTGTGGCCGCCAGAGGCATTGTCCTCCTCACTCCTGCTGCCATTCTCGTTGTCCAACAAAAGTCGTAGGAGGACCAGATTTCGTGCTTGAATCTGAGGATTGGGATCTGCCAAAACGAATCGGAAGCAGCCCTTAAAATCCACAGAACCAGCGACTGTGCGTAAGACGTGCTTCAGATCTGCGCCCAGTAAAAGTACCGAGCAACTGGGCATAAGCTGTAACAAAAATGAAAACGACTTTTTTTATTGACTTCCTTTTAAAGAGGACATATCATCGGCGAGAGATTACAGTAAAGCCCAATTGAATGTAATCAGTCGTCAAACAGAGATAAAAACCACTCGTAAAAAGTAGGAAAAATCTTAAAAATAAAAACTACATACAAATCGTTAGAGTCTGTAAAATTGTGAAGCTCTATTGGGTTTTCTATCTTTTCCGTTATGATACACTTGGTATCATTACTCATCTCTTGAGAACCTGAAGGAGATAAATGACAATACGAAAAAGACTCTGTGTGGCTGCAGAATTTTACTCTAGCTCTAAGCCCGTGGGAATCGAAAACAGGGGTAACATAAACGAAGTAGGACTCCTCTCATTAATTTTCATGGCCTTGTTCTGTTATCAGTTTTAACCTCGCCTTTCTCCCCAATCAAATCACGAGCTGATACATAAAACTCAAATCGACGAGTTTGGACTTTATTGAGGTTTGCCTGTTTGTTTATAGATACAAAATTGGCAAAGGGACTGAATGGAGGAAATAAATGTAGCGTACACTAAAATGCCAGCAGCACTGGTAATGTACTGCAAAAGGCAAATTGGACTAATTAGTTTTAGTTGAAATAGCAAATGCAACGGGAGAAGCCATTTTTGACTTTTATCTCCAGAGATTCAAAAGCCTGCAAAGAATTTACTACATTTGACTAGCAAACAAACTTCTTCTTCTTCTACTACCAAAGGAATTGAGGTCAAAGTCCTTACCTCATTCCATTGACCCTCATTTTCTGCATGCTTAAAAATATCAAGGGCATGAACCAGTCTTCCAAAGTAGTGCGGCAATTGTTTTTCACGGCATTGTATCATCATTGCTGCCGTGGAGTAGGACGACATGACAAATCAATGCTGCTGTCGCGACTATTTACAACTTCGGTGGTGTCGAAATGCAATGCTGATAAGAAACTACTTAAAAGGCTTTGAAGGGCCTTATCATGAATGCAAGATTAGAAAATCACCTCCTGACAAATATGTTGAGACCCTAGCCAGCCCAGAGCCCACCCAGTAAAATTCAAATCATCCTTCAAAAACAAACAGATTCATAAAAATACCTCTACGTAGAGCAATTTATAAAAGTGGCACGTAGTATGGTAGCAGGGATGGAGATTATCATTATGGAGGATTGAGAACAATGAAAATGCTTGACATTTTTTTGTTAGGAGAATACACTATAAAAGCTAATTACTGCATCACGTTCCTTAAGAAATGCAAGGACTATTATTGGCACATTGTTAGTTTGTTTTTCTGCTTCTTCCACCGCACCGTTAACTTTTTTTAATGCCTTTATTGCATTAGAACTACTGGAACTGCATTCATAACTTATTTTAGTAGCAGCTAACATCTTTTTACAATTCCAACAGCTTTGGAATTTTATCAGTTTTTTATTTTCATGTAGGATTAATGCATCATCGTTTAAACAACAAAATACTACAGTCAAAATATTGTTTTCCCTTATCTTTTTCACAGTTTTGCGTTTGCAATTCATTTTCAATCGTATTTGTCACTGTCACACATATTTTGTAGGCATAATTCACTGGAGGGAAAAAGATGCATTTTCAAGCATCTCTCTCCTTTGTTTTCGTTATACTTTATTTAGGAGTAGAGAGGAGAAGCAACCCAACTAATCCTGGAGCCCATCACAGAGCCTCTGACCTTCGATAATAGAGTCTGATTCTGATGCCACCACCCACACACACGTATCTTCGGCGTTACTTACGCAGATCACGTTTCATTGTCAGCAGATCAGTATTGGCTAGATAACTAATTACCCTTGCGTCGATCGGCGTACAAAGATTTCCCCAAAGAACAATTTTATGAACTATTTTACCATTATCTCATTTATGGGCCCTGCTCCCTTCGTGAGAAAATGCATGCAGAGATATCAATCTCCCTTCATCTTAAGTTTTTGGGCGGCGGCGGCAAGAGTAGAAGGCATAGCAGACATAGTGCAAAAGAAGAGTAGAGAAGAAGAGAGTCTTTCCTGCAAAACCAGTTTCTTTCTTCAAGGACTTTGAGGTAAAAACCGGTGGCGCGGCCCTCCGAGCTAAAGAAGAACTGTGTTGAGTCTTACGTAATAGCCCCTTTCTTTTAAACCAAGTGCCCGCCGTGTTGCCAGCCGGAGGGTGTGGTTGGAAAAAAAAGTTTGAAACAAAATGGGAAAGGTCAGCAAGAATGCGTCTCCAAAATGGACCTTGAAAATTCTGATTTTGATGATAATCTTTTGAAACATGAGGAGGAGCTGAGGCCCTTAATTTGTGGTTACATATTCTTTGAAATAACAAACCTGCAAAACCGGATTTTTTATTTTCTTCAGAATAGCTCTGAGGAGCATTCTTTTCCAGTCTTTCCAGTTGACGAATAACGATCTAGAAAACTTTTTACTTTAAAGTGTAATTAATTATTACGTAAGACATTTAAAAACTACACAGGTGGAATCATCCAGATTGTTACCTTGACATTCAGAATCAAAAAGGATAAAAGAATTTGACGGAGATGAAACAGCAAAAGAAGACGTTACCAAAACATAGCAACTCCCGATAATGATTTTGATCAATTGATGAACGATCGAGGCTAGTAATTAGCTAATGATGCGATGATGTGCATGAACATATGAAACCTATAGATGCGCGCGTATAAGGGCGTTGTAGAGTTACGTACAATTGCCCACTCTTGAGCAACCCCATTGTTGTCTCCTGTCGCGACTTTGCTTCATTGTTGTACAAAAATAATGCCTAATTAATGTTGCAGACGCACTTATCTGTCAAGATATAATCTCTTGATATCCATTACCTAAGCTACATCTTACTGTGCGTTTTTAAGGCGCTGACATTTTCTGATGGTTCAAAGCTTTAGGGAATGCGTCTGCCTTTAGGCCGCGCGCGTTCATTTCTTGTAATTTAGACCACCGCCCTCTATAAAAGGACTTTGGTGAAGATGGACACACTCCAGTTGCTTCTTGGGCTACTTCATGTAGCAGCTAGAATCTCAACTTTAGAATATGACACAAATTGTAAGTGAAAGTGTCAATCATCATCCAGTGTGTCTTCAGTCAATTCTTTATTTTCAGTTCCTATGGGGGCTGCTGCTATTGCAAGCAGTTTCTTCCGTCATTACTGCACCTGCACCTGGGGAAGTTCTTCCAATTTATGCCTCTGGGTTTCAACACCATATCCAAGACAATTTCGGTGGATACAATTACGGATACTCTAATAAGGATTCAGCTAAAGAGGAAATCCGCCACCCAGATGGAAGCGTCGTTGGAAGCTATAGGAACGCAGCTTTGAATTTCCCGGTGCTTTTGCAGACTTTTTCCTATCTTTTTGAAATGCAACACAATTCACTGATAAAAATCAACTATGAAATAGCTTTGGAAAATTATGTCACAGTCTAGCCTGAAAACGGGAAATTCAAAGATTTGCATAAAGTTATGTGGATGCCAACAACGTGCTACAAACTGTGAATTACGTTTCTGATGATGTCCTTGGATTCCGTGTCGCTGCTACCAACTTGCCCCAAGGTGACAGTATTGATGCTTTTCTGTGCTCTCTCATGCTTCAAATACCAAATGTTTTTTTTTCTTCCTCTCTTGCTGCTCTTTTCAGTTGCTGGCGCCATTCAAGCGCGATCAAAATACCAAACTTTTTTGTTTCCTTTTTGTAGCACCTCAAGTTGCAGCAGCACCTGAAGTGCCTCTTGTTCAAGCTCAAACTGCCCCAGTAGTCAAAGCGATTCCAGTGCAACCTCAAGTATATGCTGCGAGTGCACCTACAGTGGCCATTGTTCAAGATCATCCAGTGACCGTTGTTCAAGCTCATGCTGCACCAGTGCAACCACAAGTTTATGCTCCAAATGCGGTACCTATCAGCCTAACCAACACTCAACACCACGCACAAACCGAATCAGGTGCTTACAGTTATGGATACTCTAATGCTCTGAGCTCAAAACAAGAATCCAAATCCGAAGATGGTACAACTCAAGGAACATACAGTTACGTAGATGCTAATGGGTTAGTGCAAACAGTGAATTATGTCTCCGATGTGTTAGGCTTTCGTGTCAGTGCAACCAATTTGCCAGTAGCCCCTGGAGTAGAAGATGGACCCGGGCTTCAGAAGCCCAAATCTAGTCCGACGTCATCGGAAAAACCAGCAATCGACGTTGACATTCGTGGTGCAGCATTGTTTGAAACTCCTGCATCTGAAAAAAAGGTTGTTGCAGAATTTTTTAAAACCACTGAGCCTATCGTGGAACCTGCACCCATTGTTCAAGCTATACCAGAAGTAAAATCAGTGCCAGTGCAACCACAAGCATATGAAGCTGCTATACCTGCAGTGCCCATTGCTCAAGATCGACCTGCACTTATTGCTCAAGCCCAAGTTGCTCAAGTACAACCTCCTCAAGTATACGCTGCTGTGCCTGTATCGCCTGTTGTTCAATACCATCCAGTGCCCGTTGTTCAAGCTTCAGCTGTACCAGTGCAACCTCAAGTATACGCACCAAATGCGTTGCCCATCAGTTTAACAAATACACAGTACCATGCACAAACTGAATCTGGCGCTTACAGCTATGGTTACGGAAATGCCTTGAGTTCAAAACAAGAATCCAAATCCGAAGATGGTATCACTCATGGAACTTACAGTTATGTGGATGCAAATGGTTTAGTTCAGACTGTGAATTATGTCTCTGATGCGTTAGGCTTTCGAGTCAGCGCAACCAATTTGCCAGTAGCCCCTGGAGTAGAGGATGGACCCGTAGGGCTCTTCCCTGGTGAAGTCAAATCTGATCCGTTGCCATCGAAAAAACCAGAAGTCGCGCCAGATATCAACATTCGTCGTGAAACATTGGTTGAAACTGCAAAACCAGTCATAAAACCGGTGCAAACACCAAACCCCACACACCCACAAATTGTTTACGCACATTCAGTTTATGCTCCCAATGCGCAACCTATTGACCTGGCTAATACCCAATACCATTCTCAGGATGACTTTGGCGGCTATAACTATGGGTACAGTAATCCCTTAAGTTCCAAGCAAGAATTCAAGTCACCTGATGGCATCACCCAGGGAAGTTACAGCTATGTGGATGCATATGGTTTATTGCAGACCGTCAACTATGTTTCTGATGCTTTAGGATTCCGTGTAGCAGCAACCAATTTGCCTGTGGCTCCTGTTGCTACTGTGGATGAAAATTCTTACTCAACTCCTGCTTTCCAAGCAGTAGCTTCAGCTCCGTATGATGATGCGGTATATGCTGTTCCTGTCATCTCTCAAGAGAAAGAAGAAGCTCCTCCAGCAACTATGGTAGATGTTAGGATTGGAAAAGAAATTGCCGAGCAGAGCATCACCCAAGCACATTATCATACGCAAGATGAACACGGTAGGGAAGATCCAACCTTGTTAAAAAAGTTTTTCTTTATCATATTAGATTGTACTATACCGCTTCAGGACAATACCAATTTGGATATGCGGACCTCAATTCCAACAGAGCAGAGAGCAAAAACGTTGATGGTGTTGTGGTGGGATCCTACAATTACCTTGATGAAACTGGTTTGCCCCAAACTGTCCAATATGTTGCCGACGAAAAAGGATTTCAAGTTACCGGCTCCACCATTCCCGTACACAATTTGGAACATCCGGTTCCGGTCCAAGATACGCCCGAAGTTGTCGCAGCTCGTGAAGCTCATTTAAGGTAAGGAAAGCAGTAATCTACAATGCTGTTATAAACTAAAGCAATTTGTAAGCTACATCTAGAAAAAAATTCTCTCTTTGCATTTCCACTTTGAAAGGATTCCTTTTTTAGAAAGCAACACTCTACTACTGCTGTCTTTTTCATTCTTTGTACGAAGACAAATGAGTAAAGGTTTTCAATAACGAAAAAGTACAAAAGAAGAACAGAGCAGCAGTTGCTTGAAGGACGACACATCAAAAAGCTTTTTTCTCACTTTCAGAGCGGTGTCCGCAGCGCGTGAACGACACGCTAAAGCACTTTCCATGGAGTACGATGGAGAAGCTATCTTTTCCAATGATAATCAAGCTCAATATAATTACGCATATGCCACTAGTGAGCGAAAATTAGCTGCCACTGCCCATTTAGATGACCCTGCCAGCAATGGCAACGGCGACGACTTGCAAGTAAGATTTCCATGCTCGACTTGTTTTACCTCTGCCAACTTCAATTCTACTTCTTCCTCTACCATTTTATAGACTGTCCAATACGTAGCGGACGATATTGGAGGTTTCCCTGTACGTGCCACTAATTTGCCCCAGTTTGAAGCCACCAAGGAGAAAGCAAGCAAGAAAGTTTTGAAGGTAAAAAAGGAGGGAAGGGGCTTTTGTCTCTCGTAAGTGATGCTTCTTTTCCTCCACTTTTCCTGGCGCTGCTCTGCTGTCCAATTATTTCATGCTCGCATGATATGAGTAAGGATTTCAAGTTAATTTTAGTAGTAAAAAAAAACCCTGATTATTCTGTCTTAGACAAAATTGCCATAGATGACTAGAGGGGATTTTAGATATTCCTTATCGCCTTCGTCACTTTTGTAAAGGAACAAGACTTGTACTCCATTGGGAGTAAGTAGTAGGGAAGAAGTCCAAACGAGAGAATTCGAGGTGGGTCCTGATGGAATAGTTGCGGGTCCCTCCTTCAGTTATGTCGATGTGCTATCTAGTGTCGGAGGACGACGACTACTGCCTCAGACAGTTAATTACATTCCTCCTTTCCAGGATGCTGAGGGATTCACTACTGTGGCCTCGACCAATTTGCTTGTCAAACAGGACTCCAATACCATTCCACCTAATGTTGTGACTATGACTGAACCCTACGCTAAAATGCAAATGTTTCCCCTTCTGGAGCAATTGGCATCAGTTGTGGAAGAACCGGAAAATCAACAAGACGATTGCGAATATTGTTGAAATATCAATCGACAACCTTTCCCAGTGATCTGTGCCTAAAAGTGCAACTAATAAAATAGAGAGAGAGAACATTTTCCACTCATATTTTGTAGTTTGTACATTAAGTAAATGATCAGTCATTTAATGCTAAGCACTTTTCTGGTGAAGTGTAACATAAGATAAGATAAAGCCTCCGGGCTGTTTGCGTACTCAAAAGACGTCGTGTCCGCGGCGTGTTCAGAAGCTTAGTAACACAAGCATTATTCGCTTCTTTGGACTCTCCTTCATAGCACTGTAAGTTGGGAATTCCAATTATATCTTCTCTAAACTTTTTCTTCCTCAAGATAAAGCTCCAAAAAAGGTAGAAAAAAATCAGGGAGAAGGTAAAACTGCATAGGAAAATGCAGTAGCTGCTGCTACTTCTTCTCTTATCGTAGTAGTACTTATCTGAAATCTATCAAAACTTTTAGGAAAGAAACTCTACAACGACCGACGAACGAACGAAGGCAGAAAGCCATTCTTGAAAAGAAGAAGAAACCAGCAGTGCGAGGAAAAGAAGAAGGGGGATTTATGGTATTACAAGCCTCCCAAATCAATAAAACCCAGTTGTGTTTAGAGTTTATTTCAGACTAGAGAGATACAACTACTAAACTGAAAAGAGAGGGAAATGAACAGTGACATGAAGACTGCAGTCATCACCGGATCTGCTGGTGGCCTTGGCAAGGAATTTGCTCAAAGGCTTCTCAATTCCGGTAAGGACACGATACAAAAAGCTACAATACCATAGACTTTAACCCAGAGTGCAGTGGAAAGTCTTTGTCTGAAAAGTATCATATTTTTCAACGTTCAGTTTCAAAAAATATGTATGTACAATTAGGAAGGGAAAGCTAGCTTACTTCGCTGCTGGCAAAAATGAATACTTTTTGAACCATTTTCCACCAGTGTGACACACATCAATTTCCGTTGTTAGCTTTGAGAATTAAGGGTCTCTAATTTATTTTAAAGGAACCTATCGAGTGTGTTTGTCAGATGTCAATAGGAAATTGGGCGAGAAAACCTGTCAAGAGTTTCGTTCGCAATATGGACCAAAATCGGTATTTTTCATCGCTTGTGACGTGACCTCTCTAGAGGCCGTGGAAACACTGTACGACCAAGCCTTATCCATTTTTGATAATACGGAAAGCATTGACTTGTGGGTGAACAATGCAGGCGTCATGGGGGAAAAGGAAGGTTGGAAGAAGTGCATGGATATTAATCTCTGCGGTGTCCTTAACGGCCTTCATGTGGCCTCAGCCAAGGCCTCGGCCACCAGGCCCCTAACGGTCATCAATGTGGCCTCTATTTTGGGACTTTTTAATGCAAAACAACCAAAAGGTTGGGCTTATAACACATCCAAATCTGCGGTGGTTACGGCTACTAGATGTATGGGACCTTCATGGCCTTATGTGAGGATAGTAAGTCTTGTCTTTTTTCTTCTAATCCACCGCATTTATTGTTTCCACTTGTTGCACATAACGCAGTAGAAATCCTCCCTACTTTACCAACTCATTTATAAAGTTGTTGGGCATTAAAGTATAGTATAGCGTGTGTATCTTTGTATCTTATATCTTTCTTTCTTATTCGCGCACATGGCCTTTAAAATTGCATTTAAAACTGCATTTGTTTTCTGAAATGCAAAATGATAATAGCGCTGCTACTACTGTACGTGCAGATTCTTGAAATTAGTTTGGACTTTGGACTAGTTGAAAAGCCGGTTCTTCCAATTTTCATAAATCCTCATGAGAAGCAAATTGGATTACTGCTGCCTTTCTAAAATTGTGTGTCCTATTTTTATTCGATGCCCAAGAGAATACTGAATACTAAAATCATGAATAAGTAATCCCTAAAGTAATACGCGAATGGCATACATGCTTTACCCAAAAAGTATTTACTAGTTTCTGTATTCTAGTGAACTACTGCTCTGACGTACTGCTGTGTGAAAAGAGTAGAGTATGTAGTAGCTGATCGGATAACGGTTATCGTTTACCTCATTTGTAGCTGTGTCTGTGCCCCTCAGTGACCGTAACTCCAATACTCCAAGGCTGTACCGATACGGAAATTCAAGAAATGAGCCAGCAAGTGGGAGGCTTGATGAAACCCTCGCAAGTTGCCGATGCGTTTGAAGAATTGTTGGCTGGAGGGCAATCCGGCGATGTTATGGCTGTTTGGGTCGATGCACCCCCCTATTACATACCGGATACAGCTATGGGCCTCTTCATAGGCTTCACCACTTGCGCCATGATGTTCAGATTTGTGCCCGGAGTCCTGACACCCAAAGCGTTAAGGTTAAAAAGAAGCATATTGCGTGTATTGGATACGTTATTTTTTTCTAGCAGCAGAATAGATAGAGACAAAAGTTTGCTCATAACGCTAAAAAAACGTATTATGAGAGGCGTCTCATAAATAGATAGAGGCGCTGCTCGAAGACTCGAAGAAGTACGGAAAAACGAGCGTAATGAAATGAATGTTGTATTTTCTATTTTAGAGGGCCTCACATGCTATTTTGCGCTGGCTTTTCACTGCTACTGATGTGGCTTCTCTTTGGTCAATTGACAATTTGGATGGGTTAGCCGTCGAGAAGAATAATGGGCTGTTTCAGCAACCGCTTCACCACCAAGCAGCCATCCAGCAGCAGCAGCAGTCTACCATCACCAATAAACTATCCAAGTTGTTGCTTTCCAACTTTCGTCTAACCTCATCCTTCTCAGAAGTAGCAGAGAAGAAGAAGGAGCATCAGTTGTGAAAGTAATTGAATTCTTGGATGATCCGATGCCAGAAGCATTTCTATTTCTAAAATCTAAAAACTTTATTCAGAATCCTACCTGTCATGTAGCATGTACGCTGCTATTTTTTAACTCGCGATCATTCCCAGATGCAAAATAAAGTTTCTACTCTGCTGACGTAATAGAGTATCACATTTCTGTTCGAACTCAATTTGAAATGATTTACTTCTCCAATCTCCATAAAAAAGTGTATTTGGAGTTCATCAACCACTACTAAATATAGAGAGAACGACGTACTGTTTATAGATGATGATGACTGTAGGATGCATCATCGCGTTTCTTCAGGATGCAAGCTTGACTCCTACTACAGCTGCTAGAGAGTGATACTACCTGCGGGGCATATCGTATTTCATTTGGCTGTTCTATCTTCTTCTTTCACTGCCTTGAGAGAGGAATATTGCTGGGCGAGAAGAGAATCCAATGGAGAAACGACCCATATTCTTACAGCACATTTGCGCTAGCTAAGAAATAGGATATACGGTATGGTAGTACTATCCCATTTGCATAATATTCACATGCAGCGTTGCTTGGCATCGCATTTTACTACTATTTTTCCACTTGTTGACTTGAAAAAAGGAAGAAAAATCCTTCATTTCAGTAAAGATAATTCTTTATTTAGTAGTAAACATGGCAAAACACAAAAAAATGCAGGAGAAAGGGGAAAGCCAATAGTGAAGAGAAGAAAATCAACTTTTCTGAATTGCTGCACGACTGAGTTGAAGTTTTAGATCAATCGTCCACAATCCTCTTCAGCTAAATCTTCCGTTGTAGTAGACGAAGAAGACGGATTGCAATCCTCCTTAGCTGGACTTCGTCGACTTCTTGAAGTGGATCTAGTTTCTTGTGAGCTTGACGATTTTCTAGGCGGACTCGTTTTATCTCTGGTTGTCCTTTCCACTAAATCCGTGGGAGAAAAACCATTAGAAGAAGGACGTCTAATGTTGCTGTCTAAAGGCTGAACTTCTAAGGAAGCCTCGGAAGGCTGCTGGAAAGTGGTTTTTGTGTCAATTCTGATGATGTCTTCTGGAGTGGATAATTTGCCTAAAAGCGCCGCCACATTGGCACTGGCGCTGCTTATTTTTCGTTGCTCGTTTTCCACGAGGCTGGTTCTTCGATGATTATTACTGCTGGATTTCCACATTTCTTCGATAGCACTCAACTTTCGACTATCCATTATTTCCTCAAAAGATTCTTTTCTATTCTGCTGCTGATGACTTTTAGTAGTATCTTGACTGATTTTGATCATGTCAGCATTGTTAGATTCATTGAGAAAGGAGCTCACAAATTGGCTGCTTTCATTTAGTTTGGCGCTATATTTGCGATTTTCTTCGTTGACGATGGCGCTGACAGTGGTAGATGTAGTGCTGGTAGAAGTACTTTCTTTTCTTTCTGGAGCTTTACCAAAAGTACTGAAATTATGGGAACTTTTATCGGTCGTCTCAAATGCGTCGTACATCATTGAACTTTGCTTATCATTCAAAAATATAGTACTAGAATCTAATTTAGGCTTTTCGTTGGTCGCCGGGACCATAGGACTACTGCTTAAGTTGTTGCTGATTTTTCGTTGCTTGTCTAATGCGATGGTTGGTTTAGAACCAATGGTAACTTCGTTGTTCACTTGTTTGTTGGTAACTGACTGGTCATGGCTGATGACAGATTCGTTGTTGGCTCCTCCTGACAAAGCTTTGCTATTGTTGAGTGAAGCGCTTGAATTTTTTCGACTCCGCTTTTGAGATTTTCTCAAAACCGAGTTTCGGTCAAAGTTTCCGCGACGAAATTGTGGTTCTTCAAAGCCACTATTTTCAGCGGGTTTACTGGGTTGAACGGAAGGTTTGGGTTCCGATTGAATTGATGTAGTTCTGGATTTCCCATTGGTTGGAAATTGTTGCTGCTGTGGTGGCTTTTTTGACGACCGATGGTAGTGTTGATCTGGTGGATGAGACCGCTGTTTATTACCTCCTCGGTTTTGTCCAGGATGGCTATAGACGCATCCCATGATGCTTCTTCTTCAACACTGGAAAATGATGGTCACAAAGTTTTCATCTTGTGTCAACTTCAATTGGCTTCAAAGGGGCTTTTTAAAGAGGAGAGAGAGAGAGACAGAATTTTCAGCTGCTAGCAAAGCCTATAGTAGAACACCGGTGAGTTCATGTTAGAGACACTCTACTCCAAAAGTCGCGTCACCTGCGTCCCTCTCCAATAATATTTTGTAGTGCTGACATTACCTCGGTTATTTTCAGACTTTCATTCCTTTTTCCAGAAAACTCTTTGTTTGAGGAGTAGAAAAAACATGAAGATGAATCATATTGTTGCAGTTTGGAAATGCACATCTGCAGCAGCTGAAGAACAATAGAGTTGGGAGACGGAGAGTTTATTTTTTGCAACATTTTTGTCTATTACGTTCTATTATAACTTTTCTTTTTTGTTTGTTTTCGGCTTTGTCCAATGGTCTAACGATAAAAGCTAGTATATTTTATGCTTTATGACTCATTTTGGCTAAAAATGATAGCTGCCGCCACTTTCTGCAGTGTAGCGTCTTCAGGTGTTACCTGGATCAGGGAGCGCGCGTGGGACCCTTTGAGCGCGACCTGAGGTGGGGAACGACCCCTCAATCACTAGAAGAAACAAGCCCACATAGACACTACATCAGCACAGAGCTTAAGAGCAGCGGAGGAGAGGACTTAACTAGTAGGTGACTTATTTTGCAGAAAAAGACATGCATTATCATCTTCATCTATGTAGTACCTACCTTCTTCTATCCAAATATAAAGGTGTCATTCGTGAGAGATGGACAATTATAGCTGTTGAAAAAAAGTTGCCAGCAGGGCTTTTAACCTTTTATCATCGAGGTCTTTTCTTTTGTCGACGTTGTGTCCAAGGCTCCTACTGCTTGGTCCCTCTTGCAGGTCTAGTCGGCTAGTCCTGATGGAAAAGTTACTTGGTCGGCTACCATAAATTTGTCAGCGAAAGCAGCTGAGGCAACCTGCGAGAAGAAGAGCGGATGGGATCTCCTGAGAGAAAACGACTTTTGTGAAGAAAACTTGGCTTCTAAATTGGAGGTCGATTGAAAGGAAGGAACTTTATGAGATGGATTCCTTTACTGGCCACACAAGAGTCGAGAAACGAAAGTACTTTCAGATAAATGCACTCTTAGTAGTTCTGCTGCTAGTAGAGACTCAGCCAAAGAGCTGGAGACTTCAAACGAAAGGACTTTTACAGCCATTTTCTTCTTCGTCGTCGTCCTCTTCTCTCTTCCAGAAAGCAAATTCGATTGCCACTGCCAAAAGCTGAAGGAAAAAAAAAACCTGTTGACTTTTCTGCTGTCCAAAAAGAAAAGAGCTAAAAGGGAACAAAAGGAGGACGTCATACAAATAGAGTTGATAAATGGTTTCAAAAATATTGTATACCAGTCACTACTCACTACAGTCAAAGGAAACAAAATTAATTGTTCTATTTTAGCACCCCTGCCGGTCTTTCATCTTGCTTACTACCTATCTAATATTTGACCGTGAGAGTATCTCGCACGGTCCTAAGAGTTTGAAAAATGTTCTTGAGGATCTTATACCTCTAGTCCATACTTCATCTAACATGAAGTACTCATTAAGTCCAGAGCACTTCATCCTTTCCATGAAGTATTTCATGTTTTCCATGAAGTATTTCATCTTTTCCATAAAGTACTTCATCGAATTCATGAAGTTTTTGAGATTTGAAA
>LT727922.1:476982-615714 GCA_900157175.1 Oithona nana | reverse complement strand
ATTTAGCCATTTTTTGCTAAATTCCTGTCTAAAACTTGTTGGGACACCTGGTACTTTTGACAAAGGGAAACTTACGTTATCTAAAGAAAAGTCAATCATGTCGGGTTTTGTAAGGAATCCTTTCTTCATTGAGATATCATTTCGACCCATTGGCAAAGCAAAAATCATTGGATGGATCCAAAAGGACTCCAAGTTATCGAGCGTTGTATGATAGTGTTTCTCATCTTCATCACATTCAGGAGGCCAAGTTAACCTAAGATCTTGATACTCAAAGGTATTTTTAACTTCTAAAGTAATTTCTTCGTTGAGCTGATCCAGACTTTTGACCTGTCGAAAGAGGAATTGGCGATAAAGCACATTGGGATCGGCCAAGTTCAAGACTTTTTTGGGACTTTTCTGGGGGTTGTAGTCCATGCAAATCTTGATATCTTCAAAGTTGTTCTCATAGTCTTCGCAAGTGAATTCCTTGGAACAATTAAAACTCAGGACCAAGTTAAATAAAAATGGGAGTAGGTTCAATGAATTCATGTTTAACACTATCTAAAGAAAAATGTTTACTTAGAATAAATAAAACCAACCTATCCTAAATGGTTTGTGGTTGTGACATTCAATGGTATTTGGGTAGTAGTGACCTGACAACCTGAGTCCTGACAAGAAATAAATTATTAACGCTCCTTTTTGGGTTCGAATTCCCACAAAATAAAAATGAATAAAAGATGACAACTTTATTTTTGTCAGTCCTGTTATTTTTTCTGAACGTCATTGTTACTTGAGAAAAGCCTAAGAATAAAAAGACGATGAGAATTTAAGTGTTGACAATGGATGGGTACCACAATTTGCATCTTATACATACAGGGTGTCTTAACAACTTTGGAATGGTTCTTTTTTGATGTTCATGGCAAAAATGAGACATTTTTGGAGTAATTTTCAACGCTGTGTTGTTGTTTAGTTGGAGACCCGGAAAATGAGCGTAGGAGTCACTTTATCAAAACTAAATGAACAATGGGCATAATATATACAAAGGGAAAAAGCTTCTTCCGTAGATTGAGATTCCTTAGTAAAAATTCCGTGGTACATATTAATTGGCTTTTCTGTTATGGGTGTATGTTGGCGAAAAATGGCTTCCGCCACAATGTCACTTGACATTTTGCTTCTTCCACTGTTATTCATAGCATGTCAGGAGACTATTTACGAGAGTCTAGACAATAAATGATTACATGTCAACAGTACATAACAGCAACGGGATATACAAGACAAAATAACGAGTTGATGAATATTAAAAAGGATATCCACACTGGTTGAAAATTTGGCATTTTAAGTATCATCTCCACAAAAAAAAAATTCAATTTTATTTTTGGCATGAAAATTGAAATATTTGGATTTGTGGTAAGCCATTTTTCAAACCATTCATATAACTGAATGACGCGCGTGCGAGTTTTTCTTGCAATAATCGTGTTTTACAAAATGCAATTCTCTTTGACGTTGACTCTAGATTTGCCCTTTGAAGTTCGAAGGAAACTGACCTCTCTTCTGCTGAAATTTTTTTGACGGTTTGGTTACTACAATTGCACTTATCAAAGCATGATTTTTTACAGAGTGAAAAGGTCACTTTTTTGAAGCAATGATTAGCTCTAAAAGCAGCACCACCACCACCATTTTGATAGAAATAGTGGGTTGGAAATGGTTGAGGAGCTCATCTTTTTCCTGTTCGTAGTCACGAAGTTTCAAAAAGACTTCTCGTTTCAATTTGAATTGGATGCCATGCCAAAAGGAAAAATAGATTACTAATAAATCGCCAAATACATTTTACATTTTAAAGTAGGGTCAAAATTGTCCAAAAAAGGCGGTTTACCGGTGCGGTGAATGAAAATCCCCTAAAATGACTTTTTTTAAGAATTTTAGCGCAAAAAATTACGACTTTTCAGACATTTGAATTATCGTGGCCAAATTGGCCAACATAATATTATAATGCAGTAGTTTAAAAATGCAAAATCCTTGATTCCCTTTTTTATTGATTTTGGTCAAGTTTTTGACCACTAGATGCTGCTGCTTTGTTAAGCCATAAATACCCCAAGCAACCACCCAAGTTGCCATAAAAATTGTGAAGTAACGGGTCATCAGGAGCGACGCATCTCATGTGGCACTCCTCTCTTTACTAAATAGCCTCGTATCATCTTCGTTCGTAGAGTCTTTTTGGTGCCCTCTTCAAAGCAGTGGGACAACTCCTTCCGGGTGGATCCCAATTCACAACTGCAGCTTCAATGCACACACAGTACATGGACATTGCATGACGGATCAGAACCTATCAAATCAAGTTTTGCGCCAAAAATGGTGAAAATCTTGGGCGAGCGATACAACGAGCTACGCTTTAATACGCTTCATGAATTGAAAAAAAACTTTGAATTTTGGCGCTAAAAGTAATCCAATTTTAATCCCAAATTTGTACAATTTCAAATGTTTCAATTTCCACGCCAAAAATATTGATTGCGCCTTAAAAAGCGTAATCAGAAGAAAATGAGCGTAACTGGCTTCGCTCGTGCCAATTGACGCTTTTTGACGCATTTTGATGATAGACTGTGGATTTGGGATGGTTTTGCTGCGTTGCCCCTCATCAAAATCAAATTCTTTCATGAAGCATTTCTCAACGAGCTGTTTACTGACAACAACAAAAACGAATTACTGTACATTTGCCAATATGCATCAAGTGCTACTTTTCTCGACAAAAAACAAAGCAGCCTAAAATTAGTAGAATATGCAGCTACCAAAAACAGCAAGCGCAGACGACCGTAGTACATATTTGTACACTCCTCTGCAAAGGATTGTTATTATATACTTGGAAACCCGATCTTTATCATCATTGTTATTCGCTGGCCAAAAAATTCGCTGACTACATATTTTGGTTTTTTTGGCAAAAGATGATGTTTTCAATGTAATACGGGATTTGTGGCATGTATTGCGTATGGTCGGTTGCATATTTGGTATGCAGTACATATGCACTTTCATAAATGACAATAGGCGCATTTCTTATGTTTATCTTATGACGCTTTTCGCGTTTGACGCTTTTCGCGTTTGACGCTTTTCGCGTTTGACGCTTTTCGCGTTTGACGCTTTTCGCGTTTGACGCTTTTCGCGTTTGACGCTTTTCGCGTTTGACGCTTTTCGCGTTTGACGCTTTTCGCGTTTGACGCTTTTTTGCAGTTATTAGCTTTACGTAAATGACGTTTTACGCAAATGACGTTTTACGCAACTGGCGCCATAATTTTTGTAAGGAATGAAATGCCAATTGTATCTCATTGTATTGCTTTTTTTGAATTGATTAAAATGCTGTATTTGGTACATATTTGACAAGTTGAATGACCATACCTCCCCTTCTTCCTTGACAAATAGATGTGTAACTGTAAAGACTCTTTTTTATTGCCTATTGACCTTTTAGGGTAAAATATTTCTCTCCTATTTTATGAATTCTGTTGGTCCGGCAGCGTCAGCATGCGTATGTGATGCTGTTGCTCCTCTTTGTTTGACGCCAAGCGTGATTTTGAAGATGCGTTGAAGCGCTGCTGCTTTTGATGTGAAGTCTCTGACTTGACGCATAAAACGCTCTTCAATAGGCAAAAACCGACTCAGTTCTAAGCTGAACGCAAAATGGCCAACACTAAGGTTCGTTCCTCTAAAAGTGATTATTGTGTTCCTCCCATCAAAGATCAAAAGCAAATTAAGTGCAGGTGTACATAATTGATCCTTTTGAGTAGTGCAAAAAAAGAAGTGAACTGTAGTGGACAAAAAATCAATGTCAATTTTCATGCAAATAATTCGACAAACTTATGCTCTAAAATGGATCTAAATCTTTGAATTTTGATGCTTAAAAAGACTAAAGCATTTTCTTGACAAACCTAATTTTCGCGCATAAAAATCAAGCATTTTAAAAAGCAGATAAAAATTTCTTCAGCCAATATTTCAAATGTTCGCGCTTTAAAAAATGGATGACTTTAAATGACCAGACAAAAATCACCAGACAATGAAGATATCTTGATTAATGACAAATATACGAACGACAATAGTTGTCAAAATCACTGATCTCATAAATCACAACACAATTTGAAAAGTTTAAATTAACAGTATTTATTTTCACACTTGGTTGACTTTTTTACAGCTACTACTGTTGGTCCTAGTGGCCGTTTTGGCCGTGGCCACAGCCCAACGCAACAACAATAGGTTCAATAACAACAACCGCAACAACAACAACAGGTTCAACAACAACCGTAACAACAACCGTAACAACAACGGTAGGGCCATCGCTAATAACAACAACAGAAATAACAACGGTCGGGCCATCAACAACCGTCCCCAACAAACGACCAACAGAAACCCTATCATCAACGGGGGATCCTTCAGAGCCACGCCCTCCAATGCTAGAGATAGGAGTGGCCATGAAGTCTACCCTGGATGTAATGGAACTGTGTGTTTGCCTTTGGCTGATCTTTGTGCCAGGAGGAAGAACAAACGTAAGTCTTTTCTCTTTGTAAAAACAGTAACAATTTTCGCGCTAAAATCTCTGAAGATTTTTGGTACCTTCAAATTCTTTTTTACGATTACTATTTGAATTTTCGCGCGTAGATTACAAAAATTAGTTACCCAGGTCCACACCAATACTTTGAATTTTAGCGCCAAAATGGCACCAGTAAAATTGACAATTTCAGTTATTGTTATTTTCGCAATGGGATTTTTACTAGAGAGAGCAAACACACGAATGTAGCTTCGCTCGCAGCGTTGAAAAATAGATGAGTTTGCTTGAATTTCCAACACTGTTGTGTTTACTGCAAGATGCAATTTGCACATGATTCCAATTGAAAAATAGCATCAATGCACAATAATAATATACCAAATAATAAACAGAACCTAATCATGATTATATCATCAGTAAATCAAAACAGACCAATCAAAAATTCATTTTTCCGCTTCCGTTTTTCCGTGGTTCCGTTTGGCGTCATGGTTATGAATTTTGTCCCTCTGATTTGATGATTTTTTTCTAGCCGGTCATTTCACCTTCGGTGGCAAATCCTATTGGGTTTCATGGGCCAGTGACGAAAGCAATTTGAGAAACGCTCGTTGGAATTGGTTCACCGGACGAAACTATTGTCGCAAAATGTGCATGGATATGGTTAGCTTCGAAAACAAGGCTGAGCAAGATTTCGTCGAAGGACTCATGAAAGCTTCTAATGTCGAAGATGTTCACAATGCTGGTCGTCTATGTGATAAGGAGGTCGAAGGTTGCGATGCTCCTAGATTCAAGCCTTTGAACATCAATGGTTGGTTCTGGGCTAGTACACTTAGAATGATGCCTCCCACCAATTTGCGGTCTAACAATGTGGTAAGTTTTTTTTCTAAAAAAGGAAGAGTATTGATGGAGCCAAATGCAAAAATTAATTTTTGAATTTCCCGCCAATTTTTCCCGCGCATTACGCATTGTTTTTAAAAAGTAAACAAGCTCGCAAAAATTTGGGAAAAGAATGCGCACACCTCAGTTCTTCGTTCCTCGGTTCCAAAAAAAATTATCGTTAATCTGTCAATACTCTGCTTTGCCATAATGGCAATTTCCTGCCTTTTAACCCTGCTTTTAAATTAATGAATTAATCATGACTCCCTTTTCAGTTCAACAATTGGGGTCCTGGTCAACCTGACGGAACTATCCGCGCCGATGGTTTCGGTAACGAAGCCTGTACTGCATTGTTGTTGAAAAATGGTCGATATCAGTGGTACGATGAACCCTGCAACACCCGAAGACGATTAATCTGCGAGGACTTGCCCGTGCCCAACATCAACTTTGTCAGGAACCAAAATCCCGGCGTCAATATTCCCTAAGTTAACAATCTGCAAATCAAGTGCCTAAATTAATAAAATTATTCTCTCTCTGAAAAAAACTTACTGCTTTACAATAATTCCGGAAGAATTTTTGACGGGGCAAAAAGTGCAATGGCATTTGACATTCTAATGCAAGAAGTGAATCAATCATGTATAACTGATGAGATGATTGATGCAGTACTACTGTACTCACTTCCATCACTAATTTTACACATGATTGAGTGATTTAAAAATCTGGCTTCTCGCGATGTTGTTCTCGGCTTCGTCGTCGTTATTTTGTATGGAAATCCTTGCAATAACATTCAATCTTGGCAACGAAATACGAATCCTCGGCGCATCTCTTGAAAAGTCTTCAAAGTGGCTCCAATTCCATCCAAAGCTGCAAACGATGCGGAAATCGTAAAATTGGAATTTTCGTGCCTCTGCCTCATAATGGTAATCAACTTGATGCAGAACCTACTCCTGAATTCAGCACGTTTTCAGTTCCGTTTTTTCTACTTCTTCTTCTCTTCATCTTACAAATCGTCATCATGATTATTGTGCTCCTGCCGCTCAAGTCACCTTGAACTTGAAAACGTCACTGTTGCCCTCATTTTGGTGGGTAACAAACACGAAGATGCTTCATTTTCAAAGTCATCTTCCTCTAAAAATGTTTCCTTGCAGAATATTTTTTTATTTTTTACGATTTTTTTGACGGGTTTGTTTACTTTTTTAACAAAGCGTAACTCGCGGGAAAAATACGCGGGAAATACGAAATGGCAGTTATCGTTCTTTTTTGGACTTTTAGTCAATTATAAATAGGCACATCTCGCGGTATAAGACAGCAAATTTATTTGCAGTATCTTTCTTTTTTGTATTTATCACAAATCTAGAGCTTTGACTAAGGCAACACTATCCAAAGGAAAATATTCACATGAGGGAAATCCACATTTTCTGAGGATCTCATCGATTTTTTCAATTTCATTGTCTGTTAATTGGGCTCTATAGCTTCTTAATGCACTTTGACTTAATCCTGAATTCTTCTGACTGTCTTTCTCTGGTAAGGTGATTTCTTCATTTTCCTGGATTAAGTGGGTTAAATTGCAGTATTGCAAAATCCGTCGCATTTCTTTGTCTGTGTTTTCTTTTTCCTGAAAAAAATATCGTTTTTGAATAAGAAATATAATTTTTTTTGGCGGGAAATTCAAATACTAACTTTGAGTTCATGGTAGCTGATCATGCACATAGGAATATTTTCTTCTTTTTGCAACTGTAACATGGCCAATAAATTGCCAGAAAACAAAGCTGCGAATCTTTTGACATATTTTCTCAAATTGATATGTTGTAGGCTGTCCACCATCTTGGCCTCATAAATACTGCTGTATCGTTGTTCAGTATCCAAAAATTGTCGCATGATAAAATCATACATACTAAAATCAAAGGCTAAATACAACATCAGTGATCGGGCTAACGGATGTAAAAGACTTTTGTAAACTGTAATCAAGCTGCGGACGTATTCAGCAGGGTGCCGGTACAGGTACAAATGGGACGACGTAGGGTATAAATCATAAATTAACTTGGCCACGGCTATAAGAAAATTGCAATTTTAGTTTAGAATATAGCGCAAAATATGAACATTTACCTATTGCGTGAGCTTTAGGTTTGACGCAAATACATCTGATGTCTTCACCCCGGTGATTTTTGCAAAGCAATCTGATACAGGCTTGTAAAATTTCCTGTTTTCTTTTGGGTTCTTCATCGTCAAAATCTTTGCCATGGGTAAAAGCCATCAAAACTTCCGGTTCGGAAATGGCCACTGTGTTAGGTAACTCTTCAAACAACTGGGTCAACAATGTGGATCCACAACGCCCAGTATTGGATAAAATGACCAGTTTACCTTTGGGGTCGCCGATTTCCTCGGCTAACCGCAGAAATGATTCGATAGGCATACGTATCAATTCAGAACACAATTTGAATTGGTTGATGTACATAAAGGGACCCGTGGTATGTTTCAAAACGTCTTTGTTGGGACCCTGGACCACGGCAAAGACGGCAAAGTGAGAGTCCAGGTTGAGCAGGGTCACATTGGGTGCTAATACCGCCTCTGGATGAGTATATCTAACATGTCTGAAAAAGACAAATGTATGAATTTTCAATTTTCAATTTTCGCGCCAAAAATACAAAGGTACGTAATTGTAAGGAATTATTTTAAAAGTGACTCTACCTGAGCAAAAAATGTTTCTTTAACATAGGACCCTCCAATTCAAACTTCCTCATTTTCCATTTGACTTTTAAGACATGTGCTGATTTTTCATAGATTTTGCACATGTCCAATCTCTCCCGGGAATGTCCCGAGAAGAGGGAAAATCCGAAAGCCAAACTGGTCAAGCTGTTGAGTAATCTATAGAAGAGCAGGACAATTTTGAAGAACATGTACCTCCATAAGGCCATATTGCCTGTTTAGAGAAATCTGTACATTGGCACTCTTATCACACTTTTGTTTCAACCTTATGTGCTCACCATAGATAAGCAACTGAACGTTATCAGTGCAGGTAATTGTCAAGTCCTGAAAAAAGCAGGGATTATGACATATAGACATCAATGCTGACAAACTCAAAGATAATGAAAATATTGCTCAATTACTCATGAAAATGCAAGAGAGAGAAAAGTCTGCTTTCTTGAATCTTCATCAATATGTATTTCTTCCTATTTATGTGACATCATTTCTAATTCCTATGACTATGAATTTTCTGTTTCTTTGCTCTTTGTACAGTCACGCGCCTTCTTAGGAATTAATACATTAGTTTTGTGACTCATTTAGTTCCTTTAGGTCATTGCTAACAAAGATTGAAACATTTCAAACTAAGCGCGAGGAAAAAAATACGGTCATTTTCTATTGCCCTTCAGTTGCACAAAAGTTTTTTCCTCACTAACTGATCAGATAACTCTTTTGTATAAACACTATTGTTGACTTTGAAAAGGAAAATGCGATTTTTTTAGTAAGTAGGGAAAGAACAACAAGAACAAGTACTTAGAAAAATGTAGAATTGTAGAAGCGAGCTGTTCGCGCTTTACAATAAAATGCGAGGCAATTGAAGTTGCTGTCGAGGAAAAGATCACGGAAATGATACGTGAAAAGCGCACCAAGCTCTGAGTCAGTACCGCTTCTAATAGTTCATGATGTAATAAATGTAAAGTGACATTTCTTATCTGTTTGACTTTGTCGGAAACGTTCACTCAGAATTATGTTTGTTCTTTCTTTTATAGTCTATCTTTTTATCACTTTCAAGTTGATTTTTGCTTCAGAATTTTATGCTTTTTTTGACGCGTAACAATATTTTTCTGGCACGCGCATTGCGCAACCTTTCAAGCTCAAAACGAGTGAGATTTTGAAGGGAGTGAAAATGGAAGTATTTGAAATTCCCGCCAATATTTCGCGCGCCCGAGGTTTAAAATGTAAACAAAAGAACCTTCAAATTGTCAAAAACTCACTCAAGTGGCTCAAGTGTTAACTTTCACCTCGAAATAACAAAGAACGGATAAAAGGTCATCACAAAGGACAGCAAGGTCACAACAAAGGTCTTTGTTTACATTTAGTCACATCATGGCTTCGGTTGGAGACGCTTTGATATCCAAAGTTTTGGGACACAGTGCTGCCGAAAAGGCATTTAGGCCATGGTGGGACAACTTGGAAGACTACTTAATCTACGGCCTTGTCATGTTAGGCCTCATCGTCTTGCCCACAGCAATCATCAATAGTACTCCTTTGGATTGCACACTCTGCCAACCGGGAATTTGTCCTTTGAACAAGATAAAAAATGACACTACAGATCCCGGGTTCAATGCCTGGTGGGTCAAAAAGTATTGCACATTTACTGCCGTCGACGACTTTTTACTCTATTTTCCATACTTCCTCATTGTCATTGCTTTGGTCATTGTCCTCATTGAACGTGGATTCGTCACGATGTTCAAAGCTGGATTGAAATTAGACGCCTTTTACAACCTATTAGTGAGTGAATCTTTGCTTGAAAGCACTGTGGACACCGCTTCATCTGGACAAAATCAGAAAAAGTCGCAATTCTTGGAAATTGAAGATTCCAAGTTGGCCTTTGAAGTGGCTCAAAGTTTCAGCCAATCTTCGAATTATTTCTTTTCCTATCTGGTTAGGTAAGAAAATGTTTATTTCAACTTCAAAATATCCTATTTTCAATTGAAGTTATATTTTTATTTTAGGACCATCTCTGAGCTTTTAGTAGCCACATTCCTATTTGTATGGCTACTAATCCGTGGAATTCCAACAATTCAAGATGAAGAATCGATTTATTGTCCCATCTCTGAATTTTATTACCACTGTTCCGGACATCCTCAAAGATTTTATTTGTGGGTTCTAATTATTACCATGGGGATTTTAGCCGCTTATATCTTTTGCTGCGCTTACAACATTGCTTGGCTATTTTTTCCATGTTTTGGAAGTTTAAGTAATGTGATGAAAAAATACCGGACTCAATTCAAAAAGGCCCGTGCCGATGCCCGGATTTCAGACAGGGAACTGCTTGGAGACCTCTATGACGTGTATTACAATTCACGAGATTTGAAATTGCTTTTGGATTTGTTGGCGGCCAGTTCTGGCATTGCTCCTTGTCTCCGGATCCTATGCTTGTTTGATAAAAATATGAGGAAAATGGCAGAAGTGAGTAACCTCAAAGTTGAGCATTATTATAACGATGAGAAGAAACGGACAGATGCCATTGTGACTTTTGGCGATCCCGAAGCCGTCAAGGATATTTTTTGCCGAATGGAAGATGTCACCTGTACTTACTCAGTGGAAATTACGCCTTGTATTAACCATGTAAGATTCAATTTATTCAAAAAATGCTTGAAAATGATCGATTTTTTTAAGGGATCTCTTCACTACTTGAAATATGATCGTCCTGGAACGACTTACAAATGGTCCCCGAGAAAATCCAAACCCAACGGAGACACAGAAATGGTCCACTTAGAAGATTCTCAAAGCAACAAAACCAAATTCAAGGACATTGATACTCAAATCGAATACACTTTTCGTGTCTGTATGCTCATAAATGGCAAGAAATTGTCTAGAAAATTGGAAACTCTTAAGCCTCAAGAAACTCCAGAAGAACAATAATGATAAAGAATATTTTCTTCGCTTTCAATACCAAACAAAAGATCTGCTTTATTCTTATTCAAATAAATTTTGGTTTTACCATAACTTTGATCAAATTACATCTCTATTCTTGAAAATTAGTGGTTCATGCATCTGGAGTATTTTCATCGATACCAAAATGCACGCAAAGTTTCGTCAAGGTCTGGAGATAAGACCACGATTTCTTTTCTTTGGAAGCTTTAGAAAAATGTTTGTTTACACACAGGATGATAAAAGAATTTCTTTATATTTCGTCTTAGTTTTACAAACAGAGCAGCAGCATCAGAAATGTCACAATAAGCAGGAACTGCAGTGGTACTCTTACAAACTCATTTATACGAGAGGGAGGTCTTTATGAGAAAAAGAAGGGCCGGGGGATTATTATTTCCCAAAGGCTTGCTGGCAAAAGCAAAAGTTGACAATTGATAGTTTAGCAAGCCGAGGAAATCCTTTCTAGAGTGTGGAGGTAGTGATCCTCTAATTCTTTGTACTGGCTCTGAAGGCTTTCTAGCCTTTGTTCCTTGTTGGTCAGGTTCAAAGTGGCTGCGGCAAACTCTTCGGGCTTTAGGGCCTTTTTCAATTTAGCCAATTTGCGCTCTTCCGTCTGAAACAAAAGAAAGTTGGATAGTTAGAAAGAGAAAAAGAATTTAAAATTGACCCCAAAAAATTAGGGAAAAAATCGTTAAACTTTGTTAACAATCAAGCTACACACAGTCACACTATTTAAAAGTCAATTTTTTGTCCAAAAATTCAATTTTGACAAAACCCCCAACATTTTCACGAGTTTTTCACCCAAATTTTTTTTGACAATTTTTCTCGTGAAATTAAAGTTGTCAACAGCTAAAAAGTCCAAAACCACAACATTTTCACGAGTTTTTCACTTTTGACAATTTTTCTCGTGAAATCAAAGTTGTCAACAGCTAAAAAGTCCAAAACCACAACATTTTCACGAGTATTTCACCCAAAAAAATTGACAATTCTCTCGGGAAATCAAAGTTGAATTTTTGGACAAAAAACGAAGATTTCGAGCAGTGTGGGAATGCATTGAAACTAAAATTGATATTATGAAACTGAAAAAAAATCTCACTTGGAAAGGCATGTTGAGTCTTTTCTTGACATCTATGCGGAAATCTTTGTAGCCTGAGTTTTTGTCCGTTAATCCACCAGCTTTTCGTACAAAGTGAAGCCTCAGAATCTCATAAACTCGACGAGCTTGTCGTTTACACAGTTTAAGCTTCTGGTTGGCTTCCGTAGCCATCGCATCAGTAAATCCTTTAGAGACTGCCTCCATACAATTCATGCTTTTCACTTGCTCTAAGCAGTTTTGGGCGTCGACAAAATCGCGCAAACGAACAAACTCCTCCGAAGGATCTTCCACTGAAAAAAAAAATCAGAATAAAAACTCAATTTCAGAATAAACGTAGTTATTTCTGGTGATATGCTACATTCCTTGCCATAAACGGCTTTATTAGGGATTCTATTTTCCGTCTCATGAGTTTCAAGAGGGGAGAAGAAGACGAAGAAAATGTTCATTTCTTTTTTTGCGCGCTTATTTTACTGCCAAATTGTTTCGTTTCGACCGAATTTATTCTACCATGCGAAAAACTTTTTTTTTATGAATTGAAAAAAATATGCATAATTGAAACCACAAAAGGAAGCATAACTTTTTGCAAGGAAAGAAACACGATTTGGTGTTATGAACATTTCTAACACAAGAACAAGGGATTACACGTCAATGTTTTTTTATTAAAAAAATCACCCAAAATTTCTCATTCTCACAATGTTATAAAATGGGACTTTATGAGGGATTTTCCAATCCTGTGAAAAAATGAGAGAGAGAGGCCACAAAATGCGGCTTTTCAAGCGATATGACTACATTTCAGTGTAAGCGTTTATCCCCAAATTGTGGCAAGTATGAGGCTCAAAACCCGTCACAAAATGACAGAAATTACGCGCGCGCGTATATGAAAAGCTCTTATCTGATGAAAATTGAAGAGACGTTGCTTATACTGCTGCGCTAGCCGCAGTCATTCATTCGTTGGCTTTAGGGGGAAAAATGCGATTTGCCAAGCGTAAAGAATAAGAAGCCAAAGCATTACAGAAACTCCTATTGTTAAAAGAATCTTGGCTGCTTTGCTACATTTGACTCTTGTCATCACTCTTTATGCAGCACCTGAGTGTATGTAAAGCATCATGTCTCTACACACACTGTAGTAAAAGACCATTTTTGGTTCAAAAATTCAATTTTGCTCACTTTGAATTTTCGCGCCAAAGTTCAAGTCCTTCCTTTTCTTTCAAAGTCAAAATTATTCGAAGTAATTGAGCTTTCGTTTCTCATATTTGATATTTCTAAATTCAAATTCGCCATTATCGGATTGCTTTTTCTTTGTAAACATCGACGTTTTCAACAAGAAATGAAGTTCCTCCAAAGTGTGTTGCTGCGCGTGTCTAATGATTCTTCGCTGCAGTACTGATGTAAAGAATTTTTTAGGACGTACAAGATGCTGAAAAGATGACAAGTGATTGATGAAAGCGGAACGATATCATTGCTCCCATGTGATCCGGATCCCTACATATGGCCTCATTTTTCCGACCCACTAAATCTAAATTTTTGCATATGAAAATAAAAAGAGAGACATCAGCATGCAGAAGAAAATGAGAAGAATTTTAATGATGAACATCTCAGAAAGAAAGAAAGCTTCACGAGTGATGAAGGAGGCAAAAGATTCAATGGCCGAAAGTCGTTACACTCTGTCAAACTAATGTGGCTAAAATGTTACTACTCCTCGCTGATTTCAGCCGAATTTTACTTACCAAAATAAATCATGAAAAATTCGTAAAACTTTGTTTACATTACTCCTTCCATTTTGACGATTTTTTTTTTCACAGAAAATTCCAACTTCCAATTTTGGCCTTTCCTTTTCTTACATACACACAACTAATCTTAGGCAAAGAAACAAGAGAAATTAAATGACTTGAGACATCTCTCGAGACCATAAGAAAACGTCTGTCCCACTGTCAGGATGTGATATGTACTTGCGACCTTTCTAATTTTCAGCAGCACGACATTTTTTTTGCAGCACACACCTGCACCTCCGTTGAAGTAGAGTGTCCCTTTCAAAATAGAAAATGGACAACAAAGCTTATCAGAAATCAGATATAGTAGCCTAGACTTTCTTTGTCTAAAGCGTGCTAATCTTTGAAAGAAGAGCAAGCAGGACACAGTGTTTTAAAAAATCCCTCAATAAGTCTCATTTTCAACATGGCGAACAAAGCGAGCTACATTTTTACAAATTCAAATATTTTAATAATCAGAATAATTATTGATTTGGGCATGAAAATTCAAATACGACATTTTTGGTGATTGTGCGTTAGTGGTCGCTACTCGCTCGAAAGCGGGGGAAATATTGAGCGGCAACTCCGGCGCCGTATCTCATGCTTTGCGAGGCTTTGCGCTGCTCCAAAACGGAAAGATACGGACGCAGCAAATGAAAGAGAAGAAGCAAAGCGATACGGACAGTTACTTAGTCCGTGTCCAGACTCATTGGGGATCTCATTTTTAGACCCCAAAAAGTATAAGAATCAGGCAATGTTGTGCATGTGTCGAAGAAATTGAAAAATTCAGGGAATGCTACTGTGACCCCAGCACACAGTGTGTTCCCATCCCCTCAAAATTATTCAATGCTTACTTCTCAGTTTAAGCGTAGTTTGTGGGGTGAATACACCCTGTTTGAAGCTACTTTAGCTTGAGCAATGCTTGAGCGCGGTCAAGAAGTGCCCTCATAGTTGTCAAGATACCGCGAAAAGCCACAAAGTAAAAGACAGCATCCTCTATGTCTATTCTTCCAACAACAGCAGATAGTAGTCACAAGTGTGTTTCAACTTTGCAAGAGTGTCAGACATCATAAAAGGTGATATGAAAATTGAGAATTATGTACTGCAACATTAGCATCGCCTTCTTTTCTTTAAAAAAAAGTTGAATCTGTGCCAACTTGAAGAAACAACAGAACTAAAGAAAAAAATATGTCAGCATGCAGAATATTCAAGAATATGAAGAACCAATGGATAGTAATAACCAAACATTCGTATACCAATTTGCTCAACTCCTCAATGTCAACTGCAGTTTCCAAGACAATGTTCAAGGCAACTATGACAATTCTATGCACAGTGGACTATTTCATTTCGCTCATGCCTGTTTTTTGCTCTCTTATTTGTGCCCCAACAACCGATATGGACAAGTCTCACTGCACAGTGGCTTGGTGGTGGGATTTTTGGTCCTCAGTACTTGGGCTTGGAATGTCATTTGTGCACCAGACGTCTTTGCCTGGTATTTTGCATTCACAGTCCTCAATGTTGGTCAGTGCTTGTATTTGTTGTATCAGATGAGACCCATTAGATTTGAAGACGATTTGGAGACCATTTATGAAGACCTCTTTGCTCCTATGAGTATCAGCCGAGTGCAGTTTAAGAAAATGTGTTCAAGTCAAGTCATTGCCAGTGGACCTAGCAGTGGTCACATCCTTACTTTACACAGGTATTAGCAGTTACCACGCCGGTCAACAACAAAACCGTGAGCGAACGCGCGCACTAATTTTTTTAAACGCTTCACTCCCTCGGCCCTTCGGCCCTCGGACGCTCCACTTTAGAAAATTAAGATTGATATCCTGGGCTTTTTTGACAGCGGAGAATGTTATGCCATCCAGGATATGACACGGACCGACCGTTTAGCCTTATGCATCACTGGTCGAATCAACGTCCTGACAGAACGAACATTTCTCCACTCCATTCATCCGGGCGAGTTTCTCGATTCCCCAGAATTCGAATCCAGCGGGGCCAAATGGGCCGATTCTTCCTCTACCGAATCTACCTTCCACGTGACGATTTGCGCTGCCGTGCCTTCTCGTATTATGGTGTGGCCTCGAGCCTTACTTGACCATCTCTTCTTAAAAGATCCTCACTTGGCCACAGTGATGACTACCCTCATTTCCAGAGACATTACTACCAAACTATTGAGAATGAATGCTAAAATGAAAACCAAAGATGGAAATCCCATGGATTTGAGGTTGCCTGGGATCGCTGGACGATTGAAGGAAATGGATGCCCGAGAATTAGCTTCATTTTCGGCCATGGCCAGCTACAATGAGGAGCAACATCGAAGAAAAGCTACAGAGAAGTATGAAAATGTTGCAGCAGGTTGCAATGCAGTATATAATTGTGCATCTATTTGCAGGCAAAAACAGCATCAGCAGCGAAACAAAGTCAAAAGCCTTAGAGGTCAAAGTCCGCTTCTACAGGCTTCACCAGTGCAGCAGCAACCGATCTCAAAATAGAAGAACAGCAAAAGAAAACTCCTTCCAACACATTCCTAGTATTATTATCTTTCTTTGCTATGCTCAACCATGAATTACAAAGCTGTGAGTTGTACTACTGAAATGGACTAAATGTCCCGACTTTTCCCCCCGTCATTTCCAATTGATATGAGAGACGGGTTCCTTCAAAAGATCTTTAGAAAAGACAAGACGGAAAATACTGCGGATTTTGGCAGCCTCTTTAGAAAAAACGAGACCTCTTTGCCAAAAGGGACTACATAGTAGTAGCGCGGTCCGTGGTAGCCATCTACTTATATGACCGCTTTCCACTTAGACTCAATTTGGTTCTATGAAGATCTTAGTACAATGTAGAACCATATTCAGCGGCTCATTAATTTTTGTGAATTTCTAATGGGTTCTCTCCTACCTGTAATGTCCACCACTTTGTCATCCTTTAGGTATTGCCTGTAGATGGTATTAAGCAATTTGGAGCCTAGCCCATTTCGCTGGAAGGGGGGTAAAATTAGAACCTGGCTAACACGGGGCCGAGTATTGGCAGGGTAGGCATAGTATTGGTAGATTGTAGCGTATCCGGCAATGCAATATCTGGATTCCCCATCCACGGAATACTTTTGGAAACTGAAATATAACAAAAAAGAAGGATAATTTTCGTGTTTTTTTAAAGAATCCCTGATTTCAAAGTAGTATAAATTACATTAAAAAGAAGCGCCAATTGGGGTCGTCAATGTCGATATAAGAGGCAGCGTCGATGTAAAACATGATCCAGGGTTGCAATTTGGAATGGTAATCTCGAAAGCCAGTTACAGTATCATCGGCGGAATAAATCTCGAAGGTTTCATTGGTTTTCTCAAGAGTGAACATTTCCACCTTGGTACCTAAAGGTTTGAATTTGGTGACTTTGTCGCTTCGCATATGAGCACTTAATTCCTCTTTAGACTCGACAAGTTGGCCTTCGGCCATGATTTGTGCCAAAGGTTCTAAGACAGGGTCGGTTTCTACACCACCGGTTTGTTCTTTGGTTAGTTTTTCAGCGAAGTCAAAGCCAATAAAAGATTTCAATGTGGAACCACACATCCAAAAGTTGATTTTCAAGTCGCGGTAACCGAATATATTCTCACTGAAATAGTAGGCATTGGTCAAGGCAACAGATAAATAAAAGTGGTTCTGGCGTAATCTTACTTTTCGCCATAGATTTGGTGAGACATGACTGGTTCAAATTCGTCTTCTGGATCGACAATATCCGCATCTGAAGCATTTTTAAGCAAGCGAAATTTGAGCGCGTCATTGGAGTCAATGACAAAGGCCTCCATGCCGCCCATTGTACTCCCACCGATTGTCAAACCTACAAATTAATTTTCTCGTTAAGATTTGTCGTTGTACTACGTTCAAAACAATTCAAATTTACCGTCGTCTTGCATTTTGGTAGATTATTTCCCGTGTCAAGCAAAATGAAGAAAGATTTCACTTTTTTGAGCCTTTTCAGCAAAATAGAGCGGGAAACACAAAACAAATCATCGGCATTGGAACAAAACAAATCACGCAACCTTGGATATTTGAACAATATTTTCGTTTATTAGTGGGTAATTTTCTCTCATTATGCAGCATTTTTAAAGTAAGTATCTAGAAAAATGACATTTCAACGACGACGATTGCCAGGACGACCTTTTGGCATGACAACAGTGAATTTTTGTCTAGCGTTTCCAGAAGATAGTGGTGCACTTGAAGAAGAGGCAAAAGGCATTGAACTGGGTGCAGAAGATTTGCGTTCGCTGAAAAGGGCTTTGTGAATGGACGTTAAATCAGGCCCTCTGCGGGATTCTCGCTCATCCTCATAATCATCTTGAATCCTTCTTCTTGACCTTGATTCAGCTGGAGGCAACCTGCCACCCGCAGGTTTCCTGTAAAAATATAATGAGTTGTAAAATGGACGATTTTTTGAATTATGTTATCTTTGACTTACAGTGGTGGTCCTCCAGTTACGAGGGAACATTTCATGGGCTTCCCATCAAGTTGTCTGTTGTGATAAACATCAATGGCTCTTTCGGCGTCTTCCTTGTTACAAAAAATAACTTCCGCTTGGCCTGGATTAGGCATACGTACACGTTTCAATGCTCCAATGTCGCCAAATAATTCCGACAAATCTTCTTGGGATACGGAAGGTACCAAGTTAGATACTTGTAATTTGACTCCGTTAAAAGCTGGTCGACTAGAAACGGACTCTGCCAGGGTACGTGGAACATACTCCTGTTGTCGCCTCGCTTCTTCCTCGTCGCGAATCTTTTGTCTGTATAGAGCTTCCTTGCGGGCTTCAATGCGCGGATCGTCATAATCGTACCGGGCTCGGGATACGATTGGACGGCCATAATCATCATCATATCCTCTAATGGGTGATCTTGACCGGGATCTATAACGCTGATGAGGTTGGGGAGGAGATCTTGAACGGACATTTTGTCTTACAGTACGTTTAATAATCAATGGATCCACATGTGCATTCATCAGTTCTTCTGTAAAAATAAAGACAACAATTCAAGATTTTAAAATCACGGAGATGTTTCAGAGATAAATTACCATCTCGTCTTTCTGCTCTTGACATTGGTCTAGTAGCTGTTCGAGGAGCTGAAGGAGCAGACTTTGCGGGTCTCCTCTTAGCCGCAGCGGTGTTGCTTCTTGATGAAGGCGTTGACAGAGCCGAAGCTTTGGGTTTGGTGCTGAAAGACACAGTACCACCAGGTCCAATACTTTTGGTTAGATTTTTTCCAATTTTAGTCACTTTAGTGGCTGGTGCTGATGCTCTTGCTGCTGGTGATTTTTTGGGTTGTTGCGCTGCTACCTTTTTCTTGGTCGTTAATTGTAATTTACCATTTGTTTTAGTGACAATTTGAATGCCACCTTTTTTGGTGGTCTTTACATCGTTGATTCCCTTCTTCAAATTTCGAGACTTTTCTAAAATTGCACGAGCATCGCCAACTTGTTTCATTTTGTGAGCCAAAACATCGCGGGCGTCTCCGGACGCTTTCAACGTGTTCAAAGTCTTTTTCCTAGCAATGGCATTGATCTTCAAGCGGGCATCCATAGCTTTGCCTGTTTTGGTCTTAGCTTTCATGTTCACTGCGTTCCTTTTGAGTTTGAGAGCAGCTTCTTGCTTTCTGTTGACCATCAATCGCTTTTTGACGGCCATAATAGTTTCTTTTCTATTGATCTTTTGTTGAAAAAAAGTGACACACGTTTATTTCGCAATTTTCTCTTCGACTTAGACAGACTTTTGAAAAATAAACAAAAATTTAGAGCTGACTCGGCGTCTCTCTACAGAGTTATCAAAAAGTATTTTTTGAAACATGAAATTCAATTATTTTGGCGTTTTCTTGGTAATTAATGGGGAAATAATGACGAAACTGTTTAAATAGATAATTTGGTGAAAATGTATCAATAAATAGCAGCTGAGAAGAGAGCAAAATGGCGAAATTCTGAGAGCTTGTCACTTGTCAAACTCTGTCTGCGTTTTCTAACTTTGGTGCGTGTTTTAACAAAGATTTTTTTTGATGATGTGCGACTTTTTGTTTTGGCTTTCCTAATTCCCATTTACTTTACGAAAGCCATCATTTCTGTGCTCCTCTATTTCAGGCCGCACATCATCAAGCATCAAATTACAAAAAAAAAGTTTAAAAAAACATGAGAGGTCCAAACAGATTCAATTTCCCTCAGTGGAATTACGGCTACACTTTGGGGCCGCCCACCCAGGCCAATGGGGGAAATTACACACAATTCTATATGCAGCCTCAGCAACCTCACTTTGGGGGTATTCTTGTTGGAGGAGGTCAACATCCATCAGGACCTCCTCAAAGACCCTCAATGCGAGGTGGAAAATCCAGAGGTGGTGGTGGTGCAACAGCTAATAAAAAGGGACCAGCCCAACCAACCCCAGCAACTAGCCAGGTTAAAGCTGAACCTGACGAAACCAAAGATGACAAGGTCGAAGCAGCAGCAACAGCAAAAATTGAAGACATTCCTGGACCTTCAACAACGTCTGCGAGTACTACAACTGCTTCTACAGAAGTATCAAAAGAAGAGGGAGAAATTGTTGAAAGACCATTGAATGAAATTCTTAGAGGCCGTAATCCAATAATGTATTGCAATGATCAATCAAAAATGAGAAATCTGCACATGGAATGGGAACAAGTGAGCGAAACGGGTCCTCCGCACGACAAAACCTTTACTTGGAGTCTCAAAATGGGTCCGGATATGCAGGTTATGGGTTCCTCAAATAGCAAAAAAGGAGCCAAAAACAAAGCAGCGGAAGAAATGGTCAAAAAGTTGGATCAATTACCAAAAGCCAATATCAAAAGGCCTTTTCATCAAGCATTTGGAGCACCGCCTTTCATGATGCGTGGTGGTGGACGGGGAGGCCGGGGAGGAGGTGGTGGTGGAGGGCGTGGCGGAGGATTTTTTGGATCAATGCCACCTCCCCAATTTTATGGCAACCCTTACGCCAATTTCAAAAAAGCCAAGAAAGAAACATCGGAGAAAAAAGCAGAGGAACCTCTGGATGATCCCAACAAACCTTTGCATCCAGCACAGAATAATCCCATTTCCAAACTGTACGAGTTCACCAAGAAACGCAAGTTGCCCGAACCTGTGTTTGAGGTGGTCCAAGAAGAAGTTCTTGAAACGCGGAAAACGGCTCAAGGATTCACTTATAAGAAAACTAAATTCACACTTCAATGTGAAATCATGGGCAAAAAATTCACAGGAGAATCGATGAATAAGAAAACAGCCAAGTTTAATGCGGCGGCGGCAGCTTGGGCTGACGTAGGAGCTGGGGTTGGTCAGGCATCTATTGACAGTTTATTGCAATCTGGAAGACAAGCAGCTGAGGCTGCATCTTCGTCGACAAGTTCATAATTTTTTCTGCTGCACCACACCCTACTAAAAGAAATCACAAATTGCTGTATCTCTTATGTTGTTTGCTTTTTTGAATTATTTGTGGTATTGTTGAATTAAACCTCTTCTTGTACCTTTTTTTCATACCCTGCTGTGAAATAAATAAAGCCACCAAAAAGAAATCAAATGACGAATTCACAGAAAATAATAATCATGTATATGTATAAGTTTATTTCTTTTCCATCCAAATAATGGTTGAGTATTATCTAATTAGAAAATCCTTGCCAGTCTGATTGACTTTCAGAATCGTTGGGATCAGGAAGAGTACCGGTACATTTGATCCCATCTTTCAGCATTGGGGTTCCTTTGCCCTTACCTAAAACCCGACAATGCAGGACAATAGTGCACTGGTTTGTCTTGTCATTGGCATCAACAAGTTTGGCTTTCTCTCTATAAAGTTTCTCTTTGGTTGGAATCACTTCAAATGTAAAGTTGACATAATTTTCGACCTCACCAGGCTCCATTTTGAGAATGCGAGAAATGCTCGGTGTGTCTGTTAGTTCAGGTACAACATTGTCTGATTTGGGTAGAAAGTCACTTAGGATAGGAACGATGATGACGTATTTATGATAAATCTGGAGAAAACCCACATGTACGTCAATTTGACCAGGTTTGGACTGCTTGACCACCATTTTGTTTTGATGTTCAACCACATCATCTTGCTCAAAATGGACACGATGTTGTGAATCTTCCATTTTTCAATCTGAAACATATGGAAAGGACATGTTACTTGATGATCTTTTTGCCAGAACTTGGATCGATATGAAAACCTACAAGTGTCTAAAGTAACAAAAAATGAGGGTTTTCACAACTATCACAGCTGATGCGAAGGTAAGACTTTTCGACACTCATCACTACCACAAAGACAATCTCTTGTTTCACCATTGGATACCTCTTGCTCCTGGCCCTGTCCATAATCAAAAGTCAGTTCTACATTAGGTTCAATATCTGTATTTGCAAACAAGGCCACGTGTGGCGTCCAATCTTCACATCTGATTAGATGCATGGATAAATTTGGTTGACAACTATGATTTAGGTACCGACCAATGTTTCCAATAGCTGTAGGATCAATGATTGTCACCTTTTCCTTCTTATTGTTGAAATGTTCAAAAACATGTAAAATGTAATTATGTAAATCTTTGGCACTTCTCCTTTCGGCTGTTTCTTTAGTAATAATTTCTCCGGCGTATTCACAAACAAATGTCCCTTTTCCTATTGGTCTTTGACTCACCAATCCAAGTCCTTTTTGGCCAAAGTCTTTGGTGACTAAATCATTTCTGGGTCCATTTTGCACTAATTTATTTCCGCAGTTGGGAGGACAGGCGCAAGATCTTCGGCATTCAAACAAAAGTGAGTTTTTAGGCACAATTTTGAAATGATTGTAATTCAATTGGTGGCCGCTGTATTGCAGACAAAGACAAGTGTTGGGTTGACAGGACTCTTTGCAAGCACAGGCAAAGTCAATGACTTCGTCACAATTCGTGACATTTGTCGGCGAGTAGAAAATTCGTGGATCTACATCATCATGGCTGTAGGCATCTATTGTATTCATATTTTTTCCATTGTTTATGTTCTGATTTTTTTTTTCGTTAAAAGTCAAAACGCGTGCGCAAGTTGCGGTTGCGCTCGCCGGATTTTATAGACGAGGTAATTTTGTTATTTTTCAGGTTTAAAAGAATATAAAAGTTTTTTTATTTGGCTTTAACAACTTTTTATGTTCAATTGATAACATTAAAATGTTCAAGAAATTAATTTTGGAACCATCTTTTTTAAATACTTTTTCCACAAATAGTGATTAGATCTACGATTTGTTCGTTACAAAATGGTGCTGATGTCGGTCTTGAGATAATTTCGATCAAGCACGTTTGCGTAATAACCTTGTTCGTTCACAAAGCAGTACACTTCATCGAAATTCTAAGTGATTTTCCTTACTAAATGTAAAAAGTTTTAATACATTTCACAGTAAGTTGGAACATAGTTGCAACAATGGTTTAAGAATGAACAACCATGTGGCCCCTTTATTTTCTTGTCTTGGTCTCTCAGGATCTCCCGGAGGAATAGCTACAATGCAAGCTGAAAGTTCATCATCTTCAAGGAGTGAAATGTTGGCTGAGTTAGTCATCTCCTCCAGACCAGGAACCAGTGAACTACAGCCCATGTGGTGTGGGACAGAATCATTGTCAGAGGCCAACAAAGCCTTTATGGACAGAAAATTTGTCTCTAAAAAGTAAGTCTAATGACGCAATAAAAGTACACTCTCACTTGACAGGACTACCTGTCTGGTCACCCAACCTCGCCGCACAAACTTCTCTCCTTTCTTGTTTACATAAGCGTTTTTGTATAAGCGTCCAAGTTATGATCACTGTAAAAGTTTCGCATTGAACTACAAAACCATGTCGGCGAGTTCATCGAGTTACAATTGGAAAAATCTCCCTTTTTACAGGGATGAAAGTACAGCTGAACGTCTCAAGGATATGAAAATTGCCAAAGCATCGAAACAGTATGTTTTTGATGAAGAAGGTAACAAATATCTTGACTGCTTCAATGGCGTTGCGCATGTGGGCCATTGTCATCCACAGGTAAGTCTTGTCCGGATTGCAATGTTGGATGTTTAGGTGTTGATCTTCAAGCACTTTTTTTAAGGTTGTCTCGGCAGCAACA
This sequence comes from Oithona nana, assembly GCA_900157175.1. NCBI lineage: Eukaryota > Metazoa > Arthropoda > Copepoda > Cyclopoida > Oithonidae > Oithona > Oithona nana. The sequence goes on along the minus strand of LT727922.1, from coordinate 591,783 downwards.
GCACAAATGTCAAGAGTAGCAACATCACAAGGTTTCAAATCAGACCAGCTTGGAAAGGTAAAATCTAAATCACCCCTCAAAAAAGGTTTCTTTTTATTTTTAAAATTTTTGTTTTTCAGTATGTGAGCAGATTGGCTCAAACCCTCCCGGATGAGTTGGACGTCGTCTACATGTGCAATTCGGGCAGTGAGGCCAACGATTTAGCATTAAGGTATTAATTTCAGAGATAGATTTATTCGATTTTTGAGAGGCTGAAAGATTTATGCTTGTTGTAGATATCATAGATTTCTTGCATAGGTTTCATTAGGGTGACAGGTTCATCATCATCTTGGCCTTGAAAGAGTATTTCCGGTTCAAAGTGAACCAATTCATACTTCCTGGCCCGTAGCAAAATCCCAACCACTTTGTCAGAAATACGTGTGTACAGCTTGAACAGATCTCCAAAGAGCATTATCGATCTTTCATCCTCATCTTCATGGCTATGCATATAAATGAATTCACAGAGCTCCAATATTTCCTTTGAAACGGGATAAAAAAGGTCTTAGATTCAAATTCAACAGGGTTTTATCAAAAATACGAAAAATGCGTGATTTTTCTATTTTATTTTATTTTTTTCAATGCAGTGCAGGCCTCCTTACAAATGACGATATTTTTGCCAAATAATTTCAAAATTCTATTTTTGCATACTTGAATCTTCTTTTGAAAAAGTTTTTATTTAAAATTTGTTGGGACATCCCAATGATGGTTTCGACTTACTTTATGGACGTGGCTATGAGCTTTTTGTCCCCTTAAAGCAGTCCAACTGCCTTCCTGAGGTGTACCATAATTTGGATCATTTTTGTCCATTTTGTGTCCATGTGTGTCTTTGGTATAATTGGCCTTCTCCATGGCTTGTTGCAATGCTTGCACTCTTTCGTTGATGTCAATACGATGATGATTGTTCTGATCTCTTGGTTTCCTTTTATTTGATTTTGATTGTTCACACTTTGATTCTAGCATTTTAGTTTTCTCTTCACGTGATCCTTTGCAATATCCTAAGTCATCTAAATTTCAAAGTGAAATGAGAATTTTGATTATGTAAGCATTATCAGTACTACATACCTTGACTTGATGACTCCGCCATGAATTCCAAATGAATACTAAGTCAAAGGAATGCACTTTACATCCTCAATCCGGATTTTTTTTCAAATCAAAATTTAAAAACTTTTGGCAATTTTTCGTCAAAGGACTCGCATCATTTATAATTGCTTGGTCTTTGATGAGTATGACCTTTACAAATGTCAAGGATAATATTCAAGCTTTTGAGGCCGTAAATTTTTGGCGAGGCTGAGGAAGTACTAGTCTTCTTCCCTAGGCATGATGAAGAAAGCTTGAACTTGAAAGGCGGAGTTCTCACCTTGTATAACGACAGCCTCCAAAATGTGAGTCATCAGCTTTGGCCTTTAAAGAGAGCATTTCCTTTCCTCCATCACTTCTATTCATGCAATTTTCTTATCTCCATAAAAAATGCAATTTTACGCATTGTTTTGCAAAGGGATTTTTAGCAAAAAGTGTTCACTCAAAATCACAAAAAATTGGTGAAATTTTATTTACATTCATTCTGGCAGATCTCCCTTCAATTTGACGAATTTTTTTTTTCTTTTTCAGATTAGCTCGCCAATACACAAATTGCGAAGACGTTGTGGTCTTTCATTCTGGCAGATCTCCCTTCAATTTGACGAATTTTTTTTTTTTTTTTTCTTTTTTAGATTAGCTCGCCAATACACAAATTGCGAAGACGTTGTGGTCACAGAAGACGCATTCCATGGAAACCTGGGTGTTTTAATTGACATCTCACCCAAAATGCACCAATACGTACCCAATTACAAACCCAAGGATTTCGTACATGTTTCCCCATTGCCCTCCAGCTACCGTCTCAGTGAACTACTTTCCGATCTTGAAACTCCTTCACATCTGTCAGGAGAAAAGTTGGATCAATGGATCGCAGCCAAATGCGCCGAAAAAGTCGAGGCCATTTTTGTGGAGGCCAAAAAACAAGGCCGCGGAATCGCCGCATTCATTTGTGAACCTTGCTTTGTAAGTTCTTTGTGTGGACGACCTTTAAAAGAAGAGTCCAAATTTTTTACCACATTTTTCTCTTTGTTTAGATTGTCAGCGGTGTACATATGCCTCATCCCAGCTACTTTGAAAGAGTCTACAAAATATGCCGAGAAAATGGAGCACTTTTTATCGCTGATGAAACTCAAACAGGGCTAGGAAGAACTGGGGATCACTTTTGGGGATTTCAAAACTACCGTGGATTTCTCCCGGATATCGTAACTTGCGGTAGGCCCTTGGGTTCCGGACATCCTATTGGAGCCGCAATCACTTCCGAGCGAGTTTCTACAAAGCTTGGCGCCTACTTTTCGACTTTTGGAGGAAATCCAGTATCCTGTGCTATAGGTAAAGTCTAATTTTTATGAAAAAAGACAAAAAAAAATTAAAATTCGCGAAAGTTTGATTACATTCTGGTTTCCCTTCAAATTGACGGATCTTTTTTTCCAAAAATTTTAAGAAACCAATTTTTAACTTTGTTTTTTAGGTTTCGCTGTGCTTGACGTCATCAAAAATGAGAATTTGATGTCCTCAGCCAAAAGTGTAGGCCGGGTCATGTTTGAATCCCTCAACGAACTCAAAACCAAGTACCCAGAATGGATAGGTGATATTCGTGGTCATGGTCTAGTGGTGGGCATCGAAATTGTCTCCGAGGCCGATGGAGAGACAAGAGCACCCAATTCTCCCCTGGCTGTCAATGTCATGTACAGCTTAAAAGCTGATGAAAAGACTTTGGTCGGGATTTCGGGGAAACATCGGAATGTCCTTTTCATTTCCCCACCAATGTGTTTCAATATGGAAAACTGCCGAAGATTGGTCAATTCTATTGAGAACGTTTTAGCCAAAGTCAAATTCCAAATTGAATTTTCTCCAGAAGAATTGGGAAATGAAATTCCTAGGGTAATTGAAATTCATCAAGTTGTAATTAATTTTTAAGATTTAAAAATTACAGTGTGCTTTTCACAATTTAGCCCATTAAGAAACTTCGGCTGGTAATTACCTTTTTGTTCGATGTTTTGCTCACAAATTCCATTGCCCATCCTATAAATCACAGTGTATTTTCAATACTGTTCAGATTTGATGTTTTTCCCAAAAATATGTACATAGTTCTAATTAATTTTCAACTTTCTTAATTCAGGGGCTGTTGCAAGGCTGCATCGTTGGTCCAGTCAAGGACTTCAATCGACGGAAAAGAGAACACAACGCCCATTTATTTGCCGTAGAATCCCCTGTCCACAATGGAGACTCAGACGACATCGACTACTCACAAGCTATCTCAGAAGACCAATGGACTACTGATGCCAAAAAAGCCAAAATGGAGTTAGAAGACTACGAGGACGTAGATTAGATTGACCTGCATTTCCAAAAGCAAACAGCTAAAACAATTATACCGATGATACCGATAATACTTATAGTATGTAAAGACCCGATCATATATGTTTGAACGAAAATAAATGTTTCGATGTTTTTTATGACTCCTGGATGTGCTGAAATACCCTTGATCTTGAGTGAGTTGGCATAGTAAACATAGCCTTATCTCCTAACCTTGATTTTTGTCCTTGATGTATTGACAATGAAAGTTTTCATTACTTTACTGTTGCTTTGTTCGTTACTTTCCATGGCCTTTGGTAGGAACCTTCAGCTACATTTATTCGAGAATGCACAAGAAAGAGGACTTGTTTGTAATGGTAATTTTCTTAAGAGATTATATTGAAGTTGGCATCGAATCAATAGCTTTACTTTTAAAATTGACAGATGGATCACCGAGTGGATATTATTATTCGAAAAGCACAGTGGATGACACAAACAAATGGTTCATCTTCCAGCAAGGTGGAGGTTGGTGCTATGATGAAACAAGTTGTTGGTTGAGGTGAAATATTTTTTTTTAGATTCTTGCTTTGCACTTTTATTTAAAAGAAGTTGTGATTTTGATAGGATTGGATTGCCTCTTTCAGTGGGAATCCACAGTGAATTGATATCCTCAAAAAATTGGAAAAATGAAATCAATTTAGGAGGTCTTTTTGATCTGGTGGAAGATTTCAACATCGTGAAAATACCATACTGTTCGAGGTATATGTACTTAGCTTGAGTAATTGATTAGGCACCTAAATCAACAGGTTACTTGACCAATTATTAATGCTTCAGTGATGCACATATGGCAAACACCACCAAAACCTTGTTCGGATATGGATTTGAACGTGAAGTGCCTTTCAAAGGAAGACAAATTGCAGAAGAAGTTGTGACTTCCCTCATTGGTGACAAAGAGAACCAAATTGTAAGCTTTGGAGGATGTTCAGCAGGAGCAAGGGGATCAATGGTAACAATAGATTTGATCAGAGAACATCTACCTCCCTCAACCCGTATCATTGGCCTACATGATTCTGGTAGCTATGTGGACATTGATCCTCTTGACAGTGGAAATGTCAAGTTCACCGAACAATGCCGCATGGCTTATGACCTTTACGATGAACCTGAAGTCAATGTAGCTTGCCAAGAAGCTTACCCTGATGAACGATGGCGATGCTTGTGTGGCCAATACATGTTACCACTGGTCCAGACCGAGTCACAAATGATCATCTATCAGTATGATTCTTATCAAGTTTCCAATAACGTTGGACACAGTCCCAAATATTGGTCGGCTAGTGATTGTCAGTATGCCACCTATGAATTCAGGCCCAAGATGTTGAACGTAATGGAAGAAATAATTGCCACTGCAAAACATGCTGTCTTTGGTGCCAATTGTTATGCTCACTGCATTGTCGAAAGTTCAAAAGTTTCTGATTTGAAAGTGGACGGAATGTCTACTGCAGACCAATTTTTCAGACTGGTCGATGATCATGAAAAGGAAAGCGCCATTTCTAGTTGCGTAGAAGTCAATTGCCAACCTAACTGCCAGCCTATTGATTTGGGATCACATTGGAAATGCTAAATAGAGTTACATAGTAGTCACAATAATTTATTGGCCGAAAGGATAATAGTGTACTCAGTGTACTGTTTATGATTGAACACATTTCAGCATGGGTGGCACCTCAGGGCATCATCCGCACTATGGTGGTAGGCAGCAGCCAGACTTCGATGGTAATGCTCTAAATGCCGATAATGACTGGCGGCAGCTCTGAAATATCCAAAATGAAAGGGAGTAAGAAAAAAGTCTTTTAAAAGTAATTCCAAACCTGGTGCAGCAAGATCCGTGACATCCATGTCCATGGCAGCCTCCTCCAGAGCAACATCCAAAGTGGGAGTGGAAATAAGCGCAGCCATAATGAGAGTGATGATGGCTATGGAAGCCTGGGCAACAGTGTGATGAAACACAAGAGCCACAATAATAAGAACAGAACCCCATGGTTTGATATCCTTGCCCTTTTGGAAGGTTTCTCAAGACTGTCGTTGCTCACTAGAGCCTTTTTCGACGCGGTCTGGAGGACACGCCAGTATTTGTGGCATGTTAAAACGGCCTTGCTCACATTATTTGAAAATCACCAAAAATGTCTCATCTATTTTTTTTTTCTTTTAGTATGGCTAATTTTTCCAATGTTTGAACTTTCGCGCCATACTTAAAGAGTAAAAATTGCAAATTTTTAAATTTTTGAATTCAAAATAGGTATATATTTTTGCCGCGAAAATTCAAATATGGTTACTCTAAAAAAATAAACCTAGCTTCGCTTCACTAATTAAAATATTTGACTTTTTTATAGTTTACAAACACTGTTTTGGCGATAGAGTTGTTTTACAGGGTGTTTGATAATTACTAGGTACTGTATTGAAAATTTTAGACGTGTCGCAATTTTGATTTTTGACCAACTTCATCACACAATCTGGAATTTTCAAGGTTCACAACAGGAGGAAAACATATCTTGTTTGCTCAAATTCATTTGAGTGTCACTTGTCATTGGTTATTCAGCAGTTTTATAGTAACTGAACAAATATTGAATTTTTGCGGTTTTACTTACAAATTCATTGAAAATTAAGGCCTTTAAAAGACCTACAAGAGCCTATAAGTATAAAGGCCTACATATCCAAAGTAACAACAAAGAAAGTCATGGTACTTTTTTTACCATGGGCATACCATGTTTGATCAATAATTGGCAAATATAGCAACAGCACCCTGTAGGAAAAATGCTACTGTAACATTCAAGGACAACGACGACGCAATTGGTGATGAAAAGTCAGAGCCTTTGATTGCTGCTTTGCTCTTTAGCCAAGTCTGTATAACAAGTCCAGATTTTATAGAGATGCCAATTTGCCGATGAATTAGTAAATCACCCAGATTACCTCCTAATAATGAGCGATAAGAAAATGCTGGCCATAAAAATATCCTTCAATTATTTGGCATTTTCTTTTTTTTTTTTGGTCAAAATTCATTGAATTTGAAAATTGGAAGTAAAATGGCAGGAAAATTCAAATGTACAAAAAATGCTTCACTTTTCGCGCGGGAACTTTGATTCTGGAAAACATGGGAAAATCATGCAGGACACAGAGAGGAGTAGCGTTAGAGGGTGTACAACGTGCATGTGCTATGTACACTACCCAGCTGCATGCTCTATCCCAGGTAGTAAAGTATAATATTATCAGGTGAGTGAGTAGTATGTGCTTTGCAGCTGAAGATTTGGTGTGATGAAACGGTACGTATCGACATCAGCAATGAAGTCATAAAGATTACTGATACAACACCGTCGTTCAAGTAGTCATGAAGACTAAGGACATCAAAATTGTGGCCGCCACGGCCTCAGAAGATGTGGGCGGTCAACATCTGTACCGAGATACCACTGTTCCTTTGGCGGTTCAACCACAACATATCAGAGACACCTCAGAAGTTTCCACCCCTTACTCCAAGAAAAAACAGGTATGACAGTACAGGGTATCCCAAAAAGCGTTAGCTAAAGTCCTTTTTATAGGTTTTGGCCACTTTTTGTGCGACTTTGGGATGCTTTCTTAATGGAACAGTGATTGGCTATAGTGCTCCAGCTATTCCCTCATTGATGAATCCCGGAGGCACAGATTTGTATGGCAACCCCTTTACTTTAGACAGTCAACAGGCCTCATGGATCACTGGTATTTTGAGTCTGGGATGCTTTTTTGGCTGTATTGTAGCTGGACCCATCATGGAGAAAATTGGACGGAAGAAGACGCTTTTGTTCTTTACCAGTTCATGCTTTCTTTTGGGTTATTTAGCCATTTTCCTGGCTAACACTGTATCTCTTATCTACATTGGAAGGTAAGTTTGACATATACCTTTACAAGTTTGACATTTCTTTACAATTGTGACAATTCCTTAAAAAACTGTGACATTTTTTTCCAGGTTTTTAGGTGGAATGGGCTTAGGCTTTGAACTGGCCGTGGCCACCGTTTACATTGTTGAAATTGCTTCGACGGACATGCGAGGGATCTTGGGATGCTTTGTCCAATTCATGGGCAGCATTGGTGTCCTCTTCACCTTTATTCTGGGCAGCTATCTCAACTGGTATTGGTTGGCTATGGTCAATGGCCTGACCGTTATTTTCTTTGTCATTGGCATGATTTGTGTACCTGAAAGTCCCCGATGGCTGATTCTCAAAGGCAAAGAATTTTCCGCCAGCAAAAGTCTGGAATGGTTACGCGGGCGAGAAAATGCTCAAGCTGAACAAGCTGTTGATCGTGAGATTGAAAAGATCAAGCGAGACATTGCGGCTAAAAAGAAAGAAAGGGTCAGCTTAACCCAATTGCGTACCGCTTGGAAGCCCTTTTTAGTCAGTCTAGGAATGATGTTTTTGCTGCAATTCAGTGCCCTCAATGTCATTGTTTATTATGCCGTCAGCATTTTTCAAATCTCATCTGTAGCCATTGATCCCAACCTGGCTTCGGTCATTGTCGGTATCACTCTTTTGGTCTCCTGCATGGTGGCATTGGCTGTTGTCTCCAGACTCAACCGAAAAATTATGTTGGTAGCCTCCATTTTAACCATGGGAATTTGCCACATAGTCCTGGGTATTTGCTTTCATGTTCAAGAAAACGAGCTACGTCCGGAAGGGGAAAGTAACAGCCTCGGAGGCCAAGCAGCCTCTGGAGGTCAAGAAGGTGTAACCATGGTACCGGATGTTTTGGCCACCACTTCGACAGTGGCACCATTCTCAACTACTTTACCCAATGGGGAATATGATCACCGTCCGGGGATCTTGGGATGGCTTCCGATTGTGACCGTCGTCATTTTCTTATTTATGGGCAACATTGGGTACGGAACCCTCATTTGGGTTGTTACAGGTATGATCACTTGAACTTTTAGTATTTTTAAAGCTTTTTTATCTGTTCTCCTCAAATTTTAGTACAGCTGCTTTTAAATTCTTTTTGAAGAATTCTGACATTTCTCTTTTTTGAACAGCGGAGTTGCTTCCCCCTAAAGTTCGCAGTATTGCCAACTCCATCATCATTTGCTTCGCCTTCCTTTGCGGCTTCCTAATCGCCAAAACCTTTGTGGATCTGCTAGAAGGATTGGGCCAATCCGGAACGTTTTTCCTTTACGGCGCAATTTGCGTGATCGGTACTCTTTTAACGGCTTTATTTGTTCCGGAAACACGAGGCAAATCCATCGAAGAAATCCAAAGATTCTACAATCGCTCACCTTCAATACCCAGAACTGAAGCAGCTGCGGAAAATATGGTAGAAAACACTCCTTTACAGACTATCCGAGCCTAGAAACAAAACTTTTTTTGTGTACCTGTCTAAACTTTTTTTAACCTTTTGTGCTCTACTCAAATAAAAGCTTTTTGAATTTACATATGAAAATGTGTCAAATTGGCAAAAAAAAGTCGTATGTAGAGGTTGCATGATTGCGGCCGATTTCATTCCGGGTTTTTTCGTTTCACTTGACCAATTCTTAACCGTATGCGTATGTACTTGACAAAAATAATTCCTAAACGCTTCGTGAAAATTGAAAATGAGACATTTTTGGTGATTTTCAAACACAGACAGAGATATGTATTTAGGATATCTTTGTTTATGAAACTATTTTGGGTGCAGCAAAATCCTTTTGACTCTTTTGGACGATTTGTCACCTTGTCAAAAGAATGCAATTTTGCACTAAAAAGTGATCAATTTCTGAAACATTTTCTCCAAAAGATTTTTGGATTGAAAAAGTAAAGAATTTGGCTTAGTAACAGATGAAAACGATTCCTTCTTCTTCATTTGACCTGCTTTTTGAAACTTCCCGCATTTTCAATTACGGATTCTAAAGAAAGCTTGAAGTTCAGGTTTTACGTCACATACGATTTAACAGGGCTAATTTGACACTGACACAATGTTTGGAAATCACCAAAAATGTCTCATTTTCCAAATACATTTTATAATTTCGCTCCGCTCGCAATGGAGTAAATTGAGACTTTTTGTCTGTTTTTCAAACACTGTGTATTTTTTGGCAGAAGTACTGCTGATACTAAAAAATCAAAAAAATTTTGCTCAAGTACTTTTGAAATGAGTCATTTGGAAAATGCATACTCGTGAAGAAGTCATAAATTCCTTCTTGGGCCTTCCGTCGGGTGATGTATTTGGTTACTGCACAGATTATAATTCACTGCACTTTATATTTTCTTTTTCTTTTTTAAATGACACATCAGAACACATCAGAGGGAAGAGTAAGCACGTCGTCAACTTGAAATTGTTCATGATCATAGCAACACATTTCTTTATTTAAAAAAAAAGAATCCATATGAATTTTGCCTCATTTTCTGCTTTTGATTTTGTTGCATGAAATGTTCTTCAAGGATTTCTCCCCCCTGAAATGACAAATTGAATCGATTAGTTTCAGTGATACCTCTCACAGTGGGCAGAAAAATATGAAAAATATTTAAGGATGCAATTTTGGCGCGAAAATTTAAATACCTGAAAACTTGCAAAAGAAAAATATTTTAGCTGAAAAAGGAGATAATTTAGAGGATTTTCCAACACTACTATGAGAGACGAAAATAATAAGTGAAACCTAAGACTGTGTCTGTCCTGCCGCTCCTTACTCCCCATTGGACCTAAAAGCAAGACCCATGTCACATCAATTAGTCATCTTTTACCACACTTTGTTGCAATGTAGCCTAGTCATGAGTGATGTAGTCTCTACATAAATCTGAGTAAGGAAATGCATTCTCAGGTCTCTTCTTCTTTTCCCTACCTTTTCCAAAAGAATAGCCATAAACTTTAATCTTTAAAAGTTACAAAAGCACATATTGAAGGACGCAAGCACACAGTGTAGAAAAATCACTACAAAAAGTCTCATTTTACCACCGAAAAAAATATCTCTGTATAACTCTGTGTATATTTTTGGCGTGAACATTGAAATTGAGGAGCGAAGCGATCCTCCCGCCGGAGGCCTCGCAATAGCCGGAGCCGGAGGCAGCGAATTACGAGTTATAGAATATTTAGAGAGCTACTAAAGCTCATCACCAAAAGCAAGACCCGTAACCCTTTAACTGACCCACAAAGCATAAAAAAATCACTGTGAAGAAATATGTAACCTTGAAATAGCATTTTTACCATATAAATGCATAGAATTGCAGTTTTGCTTCTGATGCTTATTTTGCTTGTAAACATCTCGTAATGGAAAAGCCATTTTTCAAGCTCTCCTGAAATCCCAAGAGAGACATTGGGCGATTTTTTTTGCCGATTCTAAATTGTCATCATTAGCTTCTTTCCTATTGTATTCTCACTGTTAGAAAATCAAAAAAAAAATGTCTCATTTTCAATTTTCATGCCAAAAATCTTATGTATTTTTAGTGTTTATATCGCGAGACGGTAATTTTCCAATTCGTATTTCAATTTTTGCGCCTAAAACGGCGTGAAAGAGACTTTTGTAGTAATTTTCCAACACTGTAACTCTGTACTTCGTTGCTATGACATTCCAGGAATGCCTTCGATCAGTAAAGGTTTGGGGAAGGAGCAATTGATGGGTCGTCGCCTAAAAGTATTTTTGATTGCGAGTTCAAGCTTTACTCAAATTTCCAAAGTTTGCCTGGCATCACCATCAAACTTTGGACCCGTAGACGATTTTATCACTTTTCCTCATCATGTTTAAAATTTCTCTTTTTCCAAAATGTTCACAAAAAAATTAGAAATTTAATTCTACGTGAAATCAAACCTCTTGAAATACAAGAAAGGACAACAACATAAGTGACGCAAACTTTACTCAAGTTGACCACATCCTGCATCTCACCAGGCCTCGTTAATCACACTTCTAAATCACAGTGTTTGAAAGCCATCAAAAAGTCTCATTTCACAGCCAGGTTTTTTCTTTCATTCTCTTGGTACATAATTCTAATTTTTCCAAGAATTTTCACGCCAAAAATGACTAACTTTCACTTGCTCGTAAGAGTTGTAAAGTTTTCAATCTTACCTCTTGTTGACACGGGAAAAATAAGGATTTAAAAAGGCTTCTTCACTTTTTGAATAGTCTTGGGTTATATTGGCATTTGTGGTGATGATTGGTCAGCTCTTTATACGGCAGCACTTGTCCGCAACCTTGCATAGAGTACTGGCAGGCAATAGGTCTTGAGGGACAAAAGGTTTCATGATCCAGTTTCTTATCGGCAAAAAGGAAGTCACTGCACCCCGACTCCCGAAATCTGCAAGGCAAAGCGATCATCTTGATCATTTTGTCTAACACTACATTGGGAGCGTCCACAAAAGTCTGCTTGCATGTTTTACAACTGGTGATTTTGCTGCCGCTTTTGCATTGGCGACAAAGGACGTGGCCTTTGCGACATTGAAGCAAATTTTCACCACAAAATTTTCCGCAAAGGCTGCAGCTTAAAAGGGCCATTAGGTCATCATACTTGAGGAGTCCATCCATGCTGATCAGAGGATTGGATTGACTACTTCCCAATGATGGGGATGATGCACTTGTCGAAGTCTTCGAAGCAGTCGAAGACTTTGTTTTGGACTTGAACATCTCTTTTTTTTTTCTTCCCTTGAGCGAGCGCTCAAGTCTTGCTTAGAAGTCACAGTCTGGGAAAATCACCCCCAGAGTCTCATTTTCAATTTTCAATCTCATTTCAGACTGTTTTGGGCGCGAATATTCAAATGCCTTTATTTCAAAACGTTGTCAGATGAGACCTTTTTGTAGTGATTTTCCCCACTGTGTTTTAGTGTAGCTTAGGGCAAAGTCGAGCGATCGACGGTCGCCGCCGCTTGCTTGGCTTATTAATACTTGTAGGGTTTTTTTGCTGCTTCTTTTCTTTTTTTCCCGCCAACTTCTTCCGCTGCTACTACTACAAAATGCATTTAGAAAGCCAGGTTGCAAGTGCAATGGTAACTAATGAAAACAGATTTGAATCAGATTGCTAGCCAATACCCATAAAATCGAAGATTTGCATTGAAAGCTTTTGTTTGTGTTTATCAGCTCTGCCCCAGTGTCCTGACCAGCTTAGCTGGAAAAATTCAGGTGAAAAAAAGCAGCAAAATGTTCTTCCACGTTTACCACTTTGATAGCCGAAGGTGATATTCGCACTTTAAACAATCATTCACTTTGTACTGCTAAGCTGCGGCTTATTTCTGAAGCATTGGAGTGATGACTGACAGCACTTGATCCAGAAGATCTTCGTGACGTCAAAACTTCCACCACCTTAGTCAAGCAAGCAAAATAAGAAAGCTGCAGTACAACTTTTGATAGCTGAAATAGTACTACACTAGTAGTATATATGTGCAAAAAAATTCAACTCTATACATCTACGACATCATCATGCTAGTCTTCAGTTTTTTATGACCTTTGTTTCTATGCATTTTCTCTGCTTGATTCCTTCCTACTGAATGCAAAACTTAGTTCAGAAGCAAAGTTGAAGTCGTAAGGCATTCTAGTGTCTAATAGTCGTGCAAACAAGTATTGTTGGAAAATCACCAAAAAATGTTTCGTTTGAATAATTAGATTTGCTCGATTTCGCACCAAAAGTAATAAATAAATCATTACGTAAGTAAGACACTTGGGGCGAAAATTAGAATATTTTGAATTAGGTGGCAACCGCCGTAGCTCGATTTGAGCGAATTGTTGAAATATGGTTTTTGGGGGGTAATTGAAGTGTAGCTTGCTAGCACGGCTATGAGGTACTATAGAGTACGCAAATACATCAGCATAGTCCGTAGAAGCAAGCAAGCAGCAGAGCAGAGGAGAAAAAAAAAAGTTTTCTGGTATTCAAGTTTTTCCAGATACACACCCCTACAAAAGCAAAGTCTGGCCAAAGAGATAAACATTTTTTCCCTCCAAAAAATGTCATCAGTGTTTTGAAAGCTCAAGTAAAACATTTTAACGATAATTCGCAATGATCCCATTTCACAATATGCGATCGAATGGTTTATCTAAAGAAAATGTTTGAATTTTCGCAACGAAAATCATTAGTCGACTTTATACCATTTGCGGTTTTGTGCTTACGTTGGTCGTGTCAAAGGCGTTGCTATGTACACAAATCGTTGTCACTCTGTTGCTTTCACTTTCAAAAATCGAAAGTGTACTACAAAGGAAGGTCTTTCTAAAGGAAAAATCCAGTTAAAAAGATATCAGAAAATGAAAAACATTGCCAGTTTAGAATTGGGAGCCAAACTTTCTCAAGCGACTAGTCATCATAGCGACTTTCCGGCAACAGGCATCATTGACAAGTACTTATTCATTTTTGACAAGGCTCATTAGAATTCGTTGCATCGTGAATTCTATCCATTCTAAAACAAGCAAAAAAAGTATCTTTTCTTAGAATGATGGCTTTAAAATTGTTGTCTTTTCAGCACAAGTACTCGTCCATGGATTACAACGGGTTTATTTCCTCAATTTTTCTCAATCACATTTCCCGATTTGATGCTAATACAAAAGATCCAAATTACAGGCAGAAACGGTAAGAATCTCAATATAAGTTTCGGAAGGTTTGGGTTTTTTATGCACGCAACCTTTTACAGTGAAGGACATCTTGGTAGAAAGGTCTACAACCGAAAGAGTTGCAAATTACGAGGAAGTCGCCGAGAAAACCTTGAAGAAGAGTAATAGTATAGTGGAAGAAATCCTGTCTAATGAAGAAGTCACTGCACAACACCTAAAATTCACTATAAAGTCCGGTTACGAGGATTTTGTCGGAGTTTTCAACGTTGAAGTTATGGGAATTTTAGCTTCTGGGCGGAGTCCAACAATGATGCGTAAAACAGCCAGGTTAGTTACATCTACCCACCTGCAATACTGATGCTAAAAAATCAAATTTCAGTGCTCGTAGTTCTGCAATGCGATTAGGCAACAACCCGGAACCTCCGCCAGATGAAAATGACGAAGATGATTTGGACAATAGCAAAAAACGCAAAAGGTTTCAAAGTGCTTTTAAAGCTCCGACGAGCAAGAGATCACAACAACCTCCTCCTCCGGCATATGACAATGAGCACAAAGGAGGACGAATGTGGGGTGGTCAAGACGATGATTCAGACGACGAAGAGGAGGATTTTCTTGGGGACAATTAGTCCATCATCTTTTCATGCATTTCACAGCTTTTACACGGGGAGGAGCAGGAGCTAGGAAAACACACATTCATTTTATATCGTCTACACACAATGATTGATTCAAGGCCAAGGGATTTATGATAATGATTAAACAACAGATTGGAAGCGTATTTCAATTTCTTTGGCGCTGCTAAAGAGGAAGAAGTAAATAAACGAGGATCCAGGCGGGAGAACTTATTACCGGTCGACGGCAGCAGTCTAAACCCCGTCACTATCACATGCGTAGGTTTCGTACTGGGAAATCTAGGAATGTTCAGTTTCCATTGGACAATTCCCTGACGAAGAGGTTGAGGCTTGTTTACTGTTGTTTTCATCTTCATCTTCGTCATCATTTTCATCCATAAGTTGGCGGGCCATTTTGACGGCATAGAATTCATTGTAATGGGCTTTTCGTTTTTGCTCAAAAGATTTTCGCCTTTCTCTCTCTTCTGGGGTGAGAAGGGCCAGATCTTCTTCGTCGGCACTGGGCTCGGAAATTCTGCGCGGTCGTGGACCTTTATGACCTTCTGCAGAAATCCTGTAAAAAAAAGTGTTTTGATTTATGGTCAAGATAAAACGATTTGACATCTTTTCCAAATGCAAACAAAGATTTGAGAATTTTTTAAAGTTCTTACTTTGCTGCTAAGAGATTGGCATCCAAATCATCTTGACCACCACCTACGGCCTTGGGTTTTTCTTGCTCTTCTTCATTATTGGCATAATCGTCATCTTCTGTTCCAGATGCGTATTCATAAGGAGTTTTAGGCTCATCAATTTTCATAAAGCCATAATCTTTGTCAGGTGGGTGTAATGTCTGCAGAATATTCATTTCATCGAAATGTGGATTTTTATTGGCACTACAAGAAAAGTAGAAGTTAAATTTTTCTTAAAACAACCTTGTTTCACTTTTGAGTTTTGACTCAGTTGGTTTCTTACGATCTATGTGGCGGGTCTTGATCTCTTTGCTCAAAACTTGTGGAAGCCTTTAATATGCCTCTTTTGGGCTGCTTTGTGAGGTTTTCTGCCATTCTGACACGCTTGGAAATTCACACGATTTATTTTCCGAGAGAACAAAAGTGCAAATTTTCATTCAAGATTTTTATTTCATTTTGTTTGTATCGGATCGAACTAGAGTCGAGTCGTTCTGATTTTCTGCTCGCTCCCTTATTTTTAAGGCATTTGAAATTCTTTTGTAAATATCTGAGTGAAGTTTTGTTTTATTGGCTTCTATAATCTAAGATGGCATCATCATAATACATCATGTTTTCAACTTTTACATCTTCTTTGCCTCGGACTAATGAATTTGATCAGATCAGCAACATCATGAATATTGCCATTAGAACTACCTTTTCCATTCAAATCAAGGATTTCCTCCACGACTATATCATTGGCAAAGGAGACTTTAGCCTTCTTTCTTGGCCCCCACAACTCTTCATCTGAATCAACTTCATGAGACTTCACCACTGGATTTCTAAAACTTTTCTTCAACCAGAAGCTCTGTTGTTTTTTGTTAATGCTGGAGATTGAAGGAGAAAGCTTTGAGGAATTCGTCACTGATGGAGTCTTATTGAGGTGATGTTGTTCGTCTTCGTCGTCAGACAAGTGTAAAGTCAAGCTCTCATTGTCTAAGGCTACCGGTTTAGGTTTGTAGTAAGGATTTTGGATTGGCACTTTAGCAGGCGTCAAGGGATATGCTGTAGGATTTTCTATAATGTCTTTGATGATATTTTGCATTTTGGATATCAAGACCATCATCATGCTGGAGGAAATGATGCCAAACTGATGAAAATTTGACAAATGCAGCGTGAAATTCCTGTAGAGATTTCCACGGAAAATTCGCACACCATTTTCGTTAATAAACATGTCCAAGATTTTGATCATCATTTGGTCCCCAAAACAGGGATTCTTATGCAGATGAGTATTCCATAGCTTGAAAAAGGCTTTTTCGCCTTCATTCAAATCCACAAAATCGTCCGTTTGTTTGTCATTCAACTCGACCAACCAATCATAAGATTCTTCAATCTCCGGTTCACCCTTGTCAACAGGCTGGTTGTTACTTATGTGATAAAGTAGTCGGTCTGGATTATGCGTTCCATCTTCAGCCATTTTGACTTCAACCACTTTCTTAACGCGAGCTTTCCTAGTATTAAGAGGTTCATTTGCGGAGGCATATTTTTTAGGGGTTCCACCGGGCGCAGTGCTGACTTTTCGTGCTTTTTTGGCGATGGGTTCACCTCCGGTCTTGCCACATGAACTTAATTTTCGTTTCTTGGTATTCGTATCACTATTTTTGGCAGTGGTAGTTGTAGACTTTGTAGTAGTAGTGGCAACAGGAATGTCTTGTGGCTTGATAACGGGTGTCAATGCTGGAGGTGTGGTGGGCTTCCGGAGCCGTTTACCATTGAGACACGCCGTGCCGTTTTCTTTGCCTTCCTTGAAACCAGTGGAGTCTTGTAAGCGTTTGGCGATTTGACTTTGTCTGATACTAAGTGGTGAGCGGTCCGATGAGCGCTTGTGAATTTTTCCTTTGTCAACTTGAGAACAAAAAGAGTTTTTCATTGCTTCCATTGGAGTTGTCATGTGGTTACCCGTTTGGCAGTCGGAGCACAATCCACAACCGGTGTGGATCCACTGAGATCGACAACCCATGCATGGCCGTAATTTCTGATCACCTTGGACACTAGTCGGAGTAGTAGCTTCTTGGAGATGAATGCAGCTTTTGGCGAAGCACTTGGCCACCATCATGGTCATCATGACTGCTGTAAGAAAATATCAAAATAGTTTAGATATGACAGGTGACTAAGGTGTGGTGTGAGGAAAAAACCGGAAATTCCAACATTTTATTCATTTAATTCACAGCTGGACGCAAAGAAATTCACGTGGTGATAAGTGCGATTTGGTGACAGTATGTTGTTCATCTTTATTTTTGGAGTAGGCTTCTTTTGGAACGATAGGCAAATGCCAATGTTGATCACTCTTGGAGGCTAACAATGATGTCTTGGACGGCAACTGGAATTTAAAAGAGGTTGGCGTAAGCGATGAGTAAAAGTCCCATCAAGGATCCGAAGAATAAAGTGGCTTTGAATAACAATGCTTTATGTTGCATAAACAGTTCAATAGCACCAAGGAAGTCTTGATAAAAATTGTTGAGGCAAATGCCCATTGCCATAATTGCAAACATGAATATAATCGTCATGATTTTATACGTTGCAATTTTGAAATGGCAAAGTTTTTGACAATAGCTGATTTCACGGAAAAAATTCACGAACAAATGTGTTCTTTTTAGACTTTGCAATTTGACGGAAATTTTGTTGAGAAAAATTTGAAGTAGGAAAATAAAGTTTAGCGAAGATTTTGCTGACTGACACTTACGGTAAAGCCAATATTGGGTTCTTTTCGAAAAGATTCGGCAAACCAAATTTTTGATTTGTGTTGAAGTTGCCAATGGACAAAAAGCCTATGTAATCTTGGAGTTGGTAGCTTATCATAATATTGCCGGTAGACATCATTAGAGCATAGAATGGTATTGGGGCCATATCGTAGAGCAGCCAAGAGTGCGAATATGTCATCGTCCGACAATTTGTTCACCAAATACACTGCCGAAACGTTGTTAAGTACATCCTTGTATTCGGGACGTCTTTTGAACCAATGCCGATGAAGAATTAGTACATTGAACCCATTAGATTTTAGCCATTGTAGGGCTTTCACAACGTGTTCTGCTTGACCTTGTCTACCTTCTAGTCTGCCATGCTTGATATGTCCTCCAAAGCCAGCATTTAAGCCATCAATGACGCAATTGATGTTGTTTTTAGATGCTTTGTTTAGAAACTGATGGAATCGTTGGACTTCTTGGGGACAACTGAATTTGAAAACTTTGTCTTCGGATAAAGCCATATTTTCAATGGCATCTGCAATTTCATGACAATCCTCTTTGCTAACTGTGTGTTGAGGAATAGCTTCGCCGCAGTTTTTGCATCGGTTAGATTTCGTCGTGACAACAGCCTTTTTGAACTTTTGAATAACGTATATCAGATGCAGGGATAAAAAATAAACTTTGTCCCTGAAATATGAAAACAACTTCTCCATTTGCTCTGTATCATTATGATACTTTTCAATAAATTCTGCAAACATTTCTTCACTGCGGATTCTATGCGGACCCCGAACTTGGGATCCGATAGAGCAAAGGAGAAATTGTTCGTTTTCACAAAGTTCCCAGAATACATCCGGACGATCTTGCACAATAGCAGCCTTCATAATGCTTATCAGATTGAAGATGTCGTATTGAGATGTCTGATACATATTTTGCCACATTGTCATGCCTTGATCAAGTTCACCTGAGTTGGCGAGGACAGCACACATCAAATGCTTGGCTTGATCGCTAGAATCTTTTCTCTCAAGCATATCTTGAACAACTTGCTTGACTACATCTTTATCACACTCATCAAGTTCACCACATCTTGACCAACACTTGAGTGCACGAATCATTGCTGGAAGAGGTATAGATGATGCAGATTTGCCTTGTTCTGACAAGTGCCTAAAGTAATTGGCAACTTGGTGAGGATCTTCCAGTGAACTTAAGACAGACAAAATGAAAAAATCCAGGGTTTGAGGCTTAACTTGTCTTGTCGATTGCTCATCCATTTTCAAAGTGTTGACAAGGTTCACTGAAATCTGAGTCCATTGCACAGCCTTCTTTTTTTCTTGGCATCGTTCTACCACAGCAATTAAATAACTTCGACAATCATGGAATTCTTCTAACTTGACTGAACTGAGGAGCCTTCTTCCAATCAAGGCCAAAGACGACCTTGGCCATTTGAAGAGCATTTTGTTTTGTTTATTTTTGTAATGTGGCGCGCAGCAGCTTCTGAGTCAATGGGCGGAAAAACGGTTTGTCAACATTTTCAACGCTTACCTTAATTATTTTTGGCTGGAAGTCAGTCAGTGATCGACTTGAACCCTTAAACTCCGATGAAATTGTCCATAATTTGATGTGAAACAACTTTTTACGCGAAAAAACTTTGTCCTTGAGTTTTTCAAAAAAAGTATTTTGTGTCACGTGACTTGGTGTTGCCACTTTTGATTGGTTCGCTTCGCGTCTATTCAATGACCTTTTTCGTGTGTTGCCAAAGTGTTATCAAAACATCTTTTTTCCTTCGCTATCACTCATGTTTTTGACTGTTTCTGAGAACTTTTGACATTTCATAAAAAGTGCAACATCATCGGCTCAACCGGTGAGAAACTGAATTACTGAGACTAGATAATAAACAAAAAAAAAGTAAAGTTTAGTTCGAGACCGAGTAAACTGGAAAGTGACGTTGAAGACATTAAAAATGCCACCTCCAGCACAGATACAGACTTCAATCGTAGGTTACGTTGCTTTGGTGGCAGTGGTTGGATATTTTTCAAGTACTGCTTTACATCGTGTTGATGAAGGCCACGTCGCAGTCTATTACAGAGGAGGTGCTCTTTTACAAGACATTGCCTTTCCGGGATTCCATATGATGATGCCAATATTAACCAGTCACAAAACTATCCAAACGACTCTTCAAACCGACGAAGTCAAAGATGTAATTATATCCTTAGAGATGAGTATTATTCTTGAAATTAAATTAAAACTTTGCTTCAAAAGGTTCCTTGCGGTACTTCTGGAGGAGTCATGATTTACTTTGAAAGAATTGAAGTCGTCAATGTTCTTGACCGTGGAGCTGTTTATGACATTGTGAGGAATTTCACAGCGGATTACGACAAACCCTTGATCTTTGACAAAGTCCATCACGAATTAAATCAATTTTGTTCAGCTCATACCCTCCAAGAAGTCTACATTGACTTGTTTGACAAAATTGACGAGAACCTGAAGTTCGCTCTACAAGGTGATTTAAGTGAAATGGCTCCAGGACTTAATGTGATCTCCGTACGTGTTACCAAACCTAAAATCCCCGAGGCTATCAGGAAAAATTACGAACTGATGGAGAGCGAAAAGACAAAATTGTTAATCTCCACTCAAAGACAACGTGTGGTCGAAAAAGAGGCCGAGACTGAACGTAAAAAGGCTGTCATCGAAGCAGAGAAGGAATCGCATGTGGCCAAAATCCAGTTTGAAAGGATGATCATGGAAAAAGAGATGGTACAGAAAAACAACGAGA
This sequence comes from Oithona nana, assembly GCA_900157175.1. NCBI lineage: Eukaryota > Metazoa > Arthropoda > Copepoda > Cyclopoida > Oithonidae > Oithona > Oithona nana. The sequence goes on along the minus strand of LT727922.1, from coordinate 571,090 downwards.
TTGAGGACACCATTCATTTAGCTAGAGAAAAGGCCAAAACTGATGCTGAATTTTATCGAATTCAAAAGCAAGCAGAGGCTAACAAATTACTCTACACTCAAGAATTTATCGAAATCAAGAAATTTGAGAGCTTAACCAACAATCAAAAGGTCTACTTTGGTCCTGATATTCCAAGCATGTTCATCAGTCAAAATGAAGTTGCCCCAACAATGCAAAGTAGTCAAAGTCAAAAGTCCTAAAAAATATTTCAAGCAACCTTTTTGATGTGCTGTGATTTTTGTTATTTATGCGCGTGAAATACACGTTTTGATGATAAGAAGTCGATTAAATTGGGTTTGACCGTCTTGAATATTATCGTGAATGAGTCGTACTGATTTGTTTGAAGAAGCAATAAAATTCTAATTTTTTATTCAGTTTCTTATAGTTGCGGCTAATTATTGTTCTAAAGTATTCGAAATCTGGAATTTGATAAAAACTTCCAAAATATCATTGGTGATGGTGATAATGATTGAAGATCAATACTTTAGCCTTAACACAAACCAGGTGTCTTCATCTGAATGTAAATTTCGTGGTATTTTTTTGCACTTTGGAATTCAACATATTTTTAACAGCCTCAAAAAAGTGATTGCAAACTAAGTTGAAGAATAAATTCTTTTTAGACTCGTCATATTCTTGTCCGTGCAGCATTTTTGGATGTTTCTTCAGCGGCTAAAGTCAATTTCTTTTGTAAGTCATCAATGGAGAGTTGAGCATGAGCAATGACACTATCAGAGGCCAAATTCTTCAAATCTAATACTTCCAATTTCAATTTGTCTAAATATTCTGTCAGAGATTTCGTCTCATTTTCAAACTTGTTTACCACCCATTCCATAGCGTTACGACCTTTGTTTGCATTGTTGGACACGGTGCTCAAGATGATACTTTCCATGTAGGTAGTCAAAGGCACATTACGGACTGTCACAACCATTTCTGAGGTCATCAAAGTCTTGTTCTTGGGATCCTCTGGATGAGGAGCATATCGCATGCGTTCTTTCATGCAAACAAAGTTGCAAAAAGTCAAGTTGGTAGAACTGAGCACCATGCTCCGACCTTTGGGATCCACCTCTGAGTGTTCATAACCGTAAGTTTCTCTTAAAAGAACAAAAAAATATTGTTAGACTTTGAACTACGGCGCAAACAATCTTGGCAAGCTGTATCTAAGGCGTTAAGTTTATGTACGATACTTATGCAAAACAACACGTGAGGATTTTTTTTAATATCTAGAAAAATTTGTCAAATTGATAGGAGATCACCATTTTCGTTGCAAAAAGTAAACAAAATACAAATCCTTCCGTTTCAGTTCTCACGAATTTTAACGCAGTTTGTTTTTCAATATTGGAAAAAAATACCTGTTAGCTCCAATCAAGGTTTGAACCCATGGGGCCAAGCCCCAATCTGACGTGATGATCCTTTTGGAAATGAGTTTACCATCACTTGACACAAATCTGTCCAGAACGTCGGTCCCCAAAACTGCTGTATTATGAGGATTGGGGTACTTCCTCCATTGACTGTTGGCCACGGTTTCCCAGCTGTAGTTGAAGACGTGCTCGTTGGTCCAGATCTTCATGGTGATGCCGCTTATTCAAGGTCGGGAAGAAGACCGTCACTTTTTAAATAATTGTGCCTGGCAACACACACGAGTGACCGGAGCAGAAAGGAAAGAAGCGACGAGCGATACGGTCGCTTATGTAATGGTAGCGACGTAACAAAGCACTACAAGCCCGAAATATCCCAAACTAATTCTCAAAACTTAACAAACCTTGACGAAATTTTCTTCAAAGAAAGTCTGGTTTAAAATTATTGAAAACTTTGCTCAAATATTTATCTTTTATCTTTGGATTTTTGGGTCATTACAAAGACAAATCCATTTTAAATGGGATAAAAATTGGTTTAAATAACCTCAACGTGCACTTTTTCGTCTGACGTCAGGCCAGCTTTTTCATCGACTGCTGTAAAGATTTCATCATTTTGCATCGACTAGAATTCTAGAAATGTCTACGCGTACCGATCTAGCAGATTTAAGGTTCAGAGTTCCACACTATTTATTAGCACTGTGATACAAATATTCTTTGAATTCAATGAATTATCTATTATTCATTAGTAAATATCTATTATTCATTGTTGAAATTAATTCATGTCAATTGTGTAAAATGTAGTTTGGGAAACAATGACAAATGTGTGAATTTGCTCTAAAAGTGTTCCTTCAAGTAAACAATTGATTAAATAAAATCAAAAACACGAAAAAAGCGGCGTGAAAATTTTTGTCAAATCATTACTGCATCTACTTTGCATCTTATCATGTCTGATAAACACGAAAGGTTTGATACCATTCTCCTAAGCGTGGCACAACAATGTGACGAAGGAGTACCGGAGCTCCTTGACATCATTTTCGGTTTTCTCAACAGAAAAACAGACTTTTATTCCGGCGGCTTAGAAAATGGCAAAGCCGAGAAGATGATCATGGAAGCCTTTAAGAAGCACGCAGCCTCAGCCGAGGCAGAGTTAGTCAAGAAGAAGGCTCGCTTGGCTGAAATGGAGCGCAAACAAAAGGAACGTCGAGAAAAAGAGAAGCAAAAAGAAGAAGAAATGAATAAGAAAACAATTAATGGTGAAGCTGCTGATGATAACCGTATTGTTGAAGTAACTGATGAAGAAGCGGCGGCATTTATGAAGGACGATGCAACTAAGGTAGAACCCGAAAAAGAAGAGAAAAGTGACGACGACAAGAAGGCAGACAAAGGTGCTGAAGAAGAAGAGGAGGAGGAAGACGACAAAGGCAAAATGAAGCCAAATGCTGGCAACGGAGCAGATCTGGAAAAATACAAATGGACACAAACGCTTGAAGAAATAGAATTAAAAGTACCTCTTCCCATGGCAGTCAAAGCTCGGGATGTTGTTGTTGACATTCAAAAGAAGCACCTAAAAATTGGCTTAAAGGGACACCCTTTGATCATCGATGGGGAATTGGATGGACTGATCAAGATCGAAGATTGTGCTTGGGTTTTGGAAGATAAGCGCACTCTAGTCTTTAACATTGAAAAAGTCAACAAAATGAGCTGGTGGCCAAGACTAGTGACAACTGATCCTGAAATCAATACCAAAAAAGTCCAACCTGAAAATTCAAAGTTGTCTGATTTGGATGGCGAAACTCGATCAATGGTTGAGAAAATGATGTACGATCAACGACAAAAGGAAATGGGCAAGCCAACGTCAGATGAACAAAAGAAACAAGACATGCTCAAGAAGTTCATGGGTGCCCATCCAGAAATGGACTTTTCCAATTGCAAATTCAATTAAACGGCATTTTCACCACTCCACTCCATATGCACCTGTGTGATTATTATTCAAGTATCTTTTTTCTTTGTATTTTAGATTTTCCAAATGGCACTGGTCAGTCAAGGAGCGCTTCAAAGATTCAATACAGTTGTCTCGATTTTCAAGACAGGATTCCATTGGGGATTCTTGCCGCTTGTCCTCTACCTTGGATTCAATCACGGAGCAGAACCCGGCATGCCAGAGTTGACCTTTGCCAGTCTTCTTTGGGCTTGAAAAAATCATGTCCAACAGACTTCAGTTGACCTTAGCCATCTTCAAACCTGACCTAATCATTCGACCCTATTCTTTAGAACATGTCCGACATCTCCTGATCCAAAACAATTTCATTGCTATTAAAAGCAAGAAAGAACACTTGAGCAAGACCAAAGTCCAAGCATTTTACAAAGAACATGAAGGCAAGTTTTTCTATAACCGACTTGTTACCTTCATGTCAAGCGGAGAGTCCCATATTCACATCTTGGGACGTGAAATTGAAGCAATCAAGGCTTGGAGAAACATCATGGGACCCACCAAAGTGTTCAAGACAAGATACGATCAACCTGATAGCATTCGTGGAAAATTTGGATTAACTGATACCCGAAATTCTTCCCATGGTTCCGACTCTGACGAAACTGCCAGAGCTGAAATCGCCTTCTTTTTCCCGGAATTTAATTTTGATGAATTTTACTTGTCAGGTCAGGACCTTGAGTTTTTGAATGGTACAAGAGGTCAAAGAAGTCTTCGATTCGACCCTGTTAAGTTCCAGCATTTTTTGCAATAGTAAATTCCCACAGATTTTCAATTTCATGTGTTACATTTGAATAAATGCTATGATACAAATCTTTAAAAAAAAAAAATGGAAATTAAGGCTTTATTGCTTCTTCAAACGAATCAAAGTGACTCCTTCACGGATGGTCAAGACCACTTGATCAACTCTGGAATCTTTCTTGACATGTTGATTGAACTCATGAAGCTTTTGAGACCGGAAATCATCTTGGTCATAAAGCAAAGAGCATAGTGCATTGTCTGCCATGATGAACCCATTGGGATTTAAAAGTCCGCCTAAAGCTAATTCGTAATAATCAATGTAGCTTTCCTTGTCCGCGTCCAAGAAAATCACATCAAATTTTCGACCATTTGTTTTCAAAGTCTCCATGGCTTCTTTAGCGGGGCCTTGGATCAATGTGATTTTGTCATCCAGGTGGCAGTCTTTGAAAACTTGCCGAGCAGTGCTGGCAATGGCCTCGTCAAACTCCAAAGTCACTACATCAGCTCCTCCTTCAGCAAAGGCCACTGCACTCATTCCTAAGGTTGAAAATCAGAATGATGCGTACGCACAATGAAATGTTAGGATTTTCATATACCTATTTCGTTTTTATTCATACCTGTAAAAGTTCCAACATCAAGAACATCTTTGGCTTGAAGCCCAAACGTCATCATTTTGAGAAATTCAGCCTCTAGAGCGCCCACCATGCAAGGTGCAAAATGACCTTGTTTTAGAGTCGCCTCGGCCACAATCTTCACATTTTCTAAATGTCAAAGAAAAGATCTCTTTTAGGATACTGAAATCAGAGTCAAACGATGCGAAATTTTTACCAGTTGGTTCTGAAGACATTTGTACGGCATATTTTTCCACCAAATCATTTTGAAATAAGGTCACAAAGGGAAATTGAGGAGGATTTTTGGCTGCTGCCAAATCATTTTCTTCACTGACATTACATCTCCAATTGGCTTTGTCATTCCGATCCTGTTGAACATTTTTGATCCACTCATTGTAACTAGACATGTTGGTGACCTACCGCAGACTAAAAATTTTCTTGCAGAAATTCTTAGTTTACGAAACGAAAGGAAAATAGAAAAACTGGAATTGCAGCAGCAATTGTTTCTAGTGTCATGTTGAAAAAGAGGCAAAGTTCATATGGAGTTCATGTGTCGAAATCATTTTTAATGGCCCCCTTTTGTTCTCTAGCGTTAAAAACCACAATGGGTGAAAAGCAATCGAAAAGGTCTCATTTGATAGTGCCACGAGCAAAGGGAGTTACGTTTTAAAGTCTTGAAGATATTTGAATTTCTCCGCTAAAAATAAAATGTACATGTGTAATTTTGGCTATTATGGCGCTAAGCAGAATAAATATTATTTTTAGCGCAAAAAAATAAAATAAAATGCGTGAGTTCTGGCGATTTTCACCCATTATGGTAACAGTAAAACTTTCACGTTGGGGCTTATGAATATGGAGATGACGATGCAGGTCGTCGACGTGATGAGGGGCCTTTTACACAGAGTGCCGGAAAATCGTGCTTTACCTGGAAACCACACTTTCTCGAATCCTTTGTACAAAAAATTGGTGTACTAGCTTGAGTAGCTGCTCGTGAGTATATAGCCAGGAGAAAACCACACCGAAAAGAAAACTTGGCCTGGAAGTAAGTAAGAAGCTTCAGTGTGTTTCAGCAGTCAGCCACCAAAGGATCATGATCATGTTGGGCTTCCGCAGCAAGCTCTTCATTTTCTGCATACTCATCAGCAGGATTGGAGGAGAAAGCTTAAGGGACAAAATCCCTTGCATTGAAAATGACAAGTTCTACCGCAACCCCAACAGGGACCCCGCCGCCGTCTGGTCGCAAACGGAGTGTGCAAATTATTACTTTTGCGTTGAGGGAGAAGTTTTCGAATTTACTTGCTCAACGGGATTGACCTTTGATATCAACCGGCAAATTTGCGATTTTAAACCTAATGTGGGAAATTGTGATGTCACCGCTGAAGAGACAACGCCTAAACCCTTGTTCAATACCAAAGAACCCATTTGTCCGACAGGCGAACTCGCCTGTGCTGATGGAACTTGTTTACCTACTGCACTCTTTTGTGATGGTCACCCAGGTAATTATTTCCTTTTTAGAAAAGAAACACTTTGTTTTTGTTTACAATTTGACGCAAGCGCGTGCAATGACGACAAGGCGCACGCACTCAGGAATATTTTAATCAAAAACAATATGATATCTCAAAACCTTTTAAAGATTGCTTTGATGGAAGTGACGAAGGCTGGTGCGATCCAGAACATGATCCAAATGCTGCCGAACCTTGTGACTACGCCAATTGTTCATTACCCGATTGTTTTTGCTCCGTTGATGGAACATTAGTGCCAGATGGCCTGGATCCCAAAGACGTACCCCAGCTTATTTACATCACTTTTGACGATGCTGTCAATGATGACAACTGGAAATTGTACCAAGAAAGAATTTTCCCCAGCAAGTACAAAAATCCCAATGGATGTCCCATTCACGGTACATTTTATGTGTCCCATGAGTTCACCAATTATGCCATGGTCAACAAATTGTCCAATCAGGGACACGAGATTGCTGTCAATTCTATTACCAACAGATTGCCAGAATCCTGGTGGGATGGTAACGCAACCATTGAAGATTGGTTTGATGAAATGGTTGGGCAGGTAACCTTTTAAACACTCCACCCTACATTTATCACGACCAAAAGTAATTTTCACTTATAACATATCAGGCTAATATCATCAACCGGTTTGGCGGAGTCAAGATGGAAGACATTCGAGGTCTTCGCGTTCCTTATCTCAGGCCGGGATGGAACAGACAATTTCTCATGATGAAAGAGTTTGGATTTGTCTATGACAGTTCCATTCCGGCTCCTTTGTCCGATCCCCCAGTATGGCCCTATACACTAGATTTCAAAATTCCTCATAAATGCATTGGTCGAAGGAAATGTCCATCAAGATCTTTCCCTGGAATTTGGGTATGGATTTTTTTACATTTCTGCCGTGCCGCGCCATCACCGGCATAGCCGACTGCGCCGGTGACAATTTCATAAAAAAAGGGTTTTTTTTTGTGAATTTCTTTTATAGGAAGTACCTCTCAACCAATTGGTATTCGAAGAATATAATTGTGCTTTTGTGGACAGTTGCCCGCCCTATTTCTCACAAGACGAACTGGAAGAAATATTCATGACCAACTTTAATCGGCACTACAACTCTAACCGTGCACCAATGGGTCTTTACTTCCACGCAACGTGGTTCAAAAACAAGAAAAATCGTCGAGCATTCCGTAAATTCTTGGCCGAGATGGTGGAAAGACCAGACGTCTACGTTGTCTCAACTTGGGAAGTGATTCAGTGGATGCGAAACCCCACACCTCAAAGTTCGGTATGTATATCAGTACTACGTTCTAAATATTGATTTTCGGCGTGAAAATTCAAATAGTTTCAAAATTGCAAGTTAATCTTATGCAAGACAAAGAAAATTTTTGAGAGTGATGTCTGAACAAGATCTTGAACATCTGTTTAGTAAGTGATCCATGTCTTTGCAGATGAACACCTTCAAAGGGTGGAAAGATTGTGAGCAACCCATCCCTCTGGAAGAACAAGCCTGCAACATTCCAAAAGTGTGCAAATTGCGGTCCCGCGAACTCCGAAAACATCGATATTTGTACACTTGCAAAGAATGTCCCGACACTTATCCATGGATCAAAAATGAATTCGGCATGGATTTCTAGATAGACAAAATAAAATTAGTACATTTTGGACTCTGCCCAAGTTTTTGTTCACTCTCTAGTGACTCCTCACAGGCGTTGTCGTCGTGCTCCGTGATCATTCCGCCGCGCCTTCGCAGCTCGTTTGAGCGCGCCTTGAATTTCTGTCGGCAATGTTTATAGCAACGTGAGCATCAGCAGACTTGTCCACCAAGGTGAATCTTTTAAAAGCGTGTGTCTATCATCACCAATTTCTACTGAAATGAAGACATTGTCCGCTGCCTTCATCACTAAGTAATTAGAGTTAGTTTTGAACAAATTCAGCAAAAAATACAAGGTAAACCCGGTAAATTCATACTCTATATTGATCCAACCTTGACATGAATATTTCATGCATTCTTCATTGAAGTCTGTAATTCTAGTACAATAGTGAAATGTTTACATTTGGAGTACTGTTCAATTAGAAGAGTTTGTCATCTTCTCTAGCATGTTTTTTGTCCTCCTTGACAGCTGAGAAACAAAGACGACTCTTTTACCTAATGACCAAGAAGACTATGGCCGAGATGATCATAGACAATTACATCATTGTTGATGTCGGAGCTAATCTGACCAATAAAAAGTTTGCTCGTGATCTTGACGCGGTGATCCAGCGTGCCAAAGATGCGGGTGTGTCAAAGATCATGGTGACTGGTACAAGTATGCAGGCCTCCAAAGACGCTTTGAGATTGTCCCGATTGTATCCTGGATCATTGTATGCCACGGCCGGTGTTCACCCACATGACGCTAAATCCTGGGACGATGAAGAAGATTCAATGACTTTATTAAAGGATTTAGTCTGTAATCCAGAAGTTGTTGCGGTGGGCGAGTGTGGATTAGACTTTAACAGGAATTTTTCTCCTCCCAATGTGCAATTGGACGTCTTTGAAAAACAGGTTTGCAACTCCTTTTGACATTTGATATATTTAAAAATCAGATTAGAAAATCACCCTTTAAAAAATGTTCCTTTTTAAAATAGATCAAATTGGCCTGTGAAGTGCAGAAACCTCTATTTCTTCACGAAAGAGATGCTCATGCTGAAATGGTTGAGTTACTCACCAGATATAAGTCACAATTACCTACTTGTGTCATCCACTGCTTTACTGGGACCAAAGAACAAGCAATCACCTACCTCAGTTTGGGTTGCTACATCGGGCTCACGGGCTACCTCTGGAAAGACAAGTCTGAGGATGGCGTGCGAAAAATCTTGCAAGATAATATAATTCCATTGGATCGTTTACTAGTCGAAACGGATTCTCCTTTTATGTACCCCAATACTAGAGCCTCAAAATTGCCCCAGCACGTCAAGGATGCCATGACTGAAAGGTAATTTTAAAATGATGAATCTTGGACAAGACAAGTACTTAAATCATTTTTTTTTTCCAGATCTTCCATGTTCCTCCAGAGATATTGCACATTTCAACGAAATGAACCTTGCTCCCTACCTGTGACAATTGAAATGATTGCCGCTTACCTTGGCAAGACTCCTGAAGAGATTGCCTTGGCCACCACTTTCAATGCACTCAAAGTGTTTGGATTGTCAGCTTGAAGAAGAAACCAATTATTTATGTGATCATACATTTCTTTTTTTTTTGTATTTTCGAATTTGAAAAGATTAGAGTTACATTTCCAAAGAAAAAGGGTTGACAAGATTAGATTATTTCACTCTTGGTTACTTTCGTTGCTTGCATTATTATCATTATCAGCTTCATTGTCATTAGGTTCTGAAGCTTCTTCTTCCTCTTCTTCATTGGCGGTTTCTTCGCTTTCTTCTTGAGCAATTTCCATCATTTCAGTAATAGGCTCTTGAGGCTCAATATCATCATCCTCATCATCTTCCCCATTAGTTTCTGGATCCTCCTGGATTAATATTTCAGATTGCTGTTCATTGTCCAAAACCTCTTGTTCGTTGGCTTCTTCCTGCTCGTTTTCTTCAAAGTCAACAGGCACTTCAATGGTAGCTTCAGCCTCCTCATCTTCATCGCCTTCATTCTCCAAAGCTTCTTCATTTTCTTTGAGCACAGTATCATGTTCTTCAGGATTATTGTCAGTGTCCGGCAAATCCTCCTCATGCACCTTGAACTTTTTTTCGCAAGATTTTTGGTGACGTCCCAAAATGTACAAATTGTTGGATTTGAACTCGTTGCAAATTGGACAACAAACAAAAGGTTTAGGCTCCTTGACAGGACTACTTGAGGAGTTGTTTTGTTGCTGGGACACAACTTGAGATATTTTCACTCTTAATGGAGGTACTTTCCGATCTTCGCTTCCATCCTCCAAAAGATCATTTTGTTCGAATTGCTCATCATGTTGATCATCCGGCTGTTCAATTTTGATCTTTTTACGGGGCGGACTTGAATCCAGGTTGTCATTGGATGACACGTCATGAGCTTCATACAAATGTCGTTTCATTAGGGCATTTCGCATGGAACTGAAATCACATTCGGGAAAGGGGCATTTTTGAGGCTCTTTGGTCACGGGTTCGTCCACATAATAATCCTCTTCAGTGATCTTGGCCGAAGAATTCAAGGATGATCCTCCTCTTTTTTCGAAGGATTCCCGACTTTTCCGTGGCTCCACTCCAGCACTTCGCGCTAAATCGCAACTCAAAACAGCGTGCCTCCTACGGTTACTTTGGTTGCTAAATAATTTACCACAATATTGGCAAGGATATCCCGTCGCTGGACTGACAGGTGTGGATGAAGCAGCCTTAGGGCTGACTGCTGGAATGGCGGGAGCAGTAAAAGCTTTGGAATTGATGATGGTGGTTCCAGAAGATGCCTTGGCGAAGCGGATTTTCATACCGTGAACCGTACGACAATGTTCAACAAAAGCTTGTCTCCGGTTGAACTCACGATTGCAAGGATGACAATGCTTGTTTTTGGGATTCAAAATGTCATCCTTTGGAGGATTAGGCAGGGCTTTGGGTTTGGGTGCGTCCACGATCATAATAGGCTGTTTGGTGGTATTATCCAGCGGATTGTCATAAGTCTCCACATTGTTGTCATCCAGCAAGAAATGTCCGCCTCCAAAGCCATAATCCACCTGAGGCTGGATCAGTGGCTCCATAGGCTCAATTTCGGCTTCATCTTCTGGGATCATTCCGTACTGCTGTTCATACTGAGCTGGGGACATAGCATGAACATTTTGCAAATGCAAAGAAATATTCTTCAAATTGTGCTTGACTTCCGCGTGGCAAACACCACAAAAGAAGTACTCGGTGTGGATCTCACAGTCCCCATATTGAGCTTCGTAATCGGGTAAATTTAAACCATGAACTTTGATGATATGTTCGCGAACGTGTCTCTTTTCCGAGCTCAATTTGCCACAAATAGCGCAGCGGAATCGGCACTTATTCCAACGTGACGGTTTCTTGCCATCATCCAAAAGACCACTATCAACATAGTCATCATGGTGCAGGACAAGAGTGGGATCAATGCCTTCCACCACGATTTCTTCATCGTTACTCGCAGGTAATTGCTGCGGCTGTAAAATCTTGTTTTTGACCGGAGTGTGACGATTTCGCCTGACCGGAGCCTTGGCGGCGACGCCACCGGGCATGTCTTCCACCGGCAAAATCTCAATAGCATACATGCCAATTTGCGCTTCATAATCTTGTAATGTGATTTTATGCACATCTTTCATGTGCGCGTAGATGTTTTGCCGGCAAAATTTCATTTCCGAATTGCAAAGCTCACAATGAAACTTTTTAGTGACGATTTCAGTGGTTCCGTACTGCTTGGTATAGGCGTCCATTGACATTCCGTGATGCGTGGCAATGTGCAGTCGCATTTGCCTCGAATCCACCGTCACTAAATCACACAATCCACAAGCAAATTTGCAACGGTTCCACTTGTCCCGTTCGCTGTTGGATTGTTCGTTTTGAGATTGTCGAGGAAGGGGAGGCAAAGGTTTGGTATTTGGCATTGAATGGTGATGTTGAGATTTTTCTTGACTTCCTCCATGATGATTTTTGTTGTTGCGCATCTCGTGCCTTAAACTTGGCTCTGGAATAACCTCATAAGGCCAATCTTCGGGTTGCATGATATCCCGTTCGTAGACTTCGATGTCCATGTTGTGCGACATCTTGAGGTGGGGCGCAATGCAATCCTTGACGAATTTGGTTCTGGCTGGACAGAGTCTGCATTGGAACCAGTTGGTTTCGACTTCAATGTCTGGGTAATTGGCTTCTTTGTAGTCTTTGATAGGTAGCCCGTGGGTATTGTGGATATGCGAGGTCATTGACGAACGAGACATGGTGTTACGCTTGCAAAAACAGCATTCGTAGCGACATTGGTTCCATTTGGAGACTCCAGATGGGGTGTAAAGTGTACGTTTTCCACTGGCGCCTATAACAAATATTTACATTATTCCATACTCTAAACTACGTGCCAATATCATTTTTTTTAAGTTGTAAAGAATCCGACCAAAATTATAACTTAAGAATTTTCTATGAAAAAAATTGTCAAATGAAAGGAGGTCTGATTTAAAAAGTAAACGAACTTTTACATAATTTTTTTGTAAACTTCGGTTGAAAGGAAAATCAGTTATGAGTACTGAGTAGCAAAGTAAAGTTTTAAAATGAGACCTTTTAGAGATATTTTCAAACACTGTGATTTTTAAGAGTAAGAGATCTTCCATTATGACTCTTGATTCTTTCTTACTTTTTGATGGTTTTGTTTTTTCAATACTTGCTGAGGAGAAGATATTCTTGATTTTTGGCAATGACAACGCTTCTTCTGAAATTGAATTTTCAAAAACTTGCATTTCTTGAACTGCGTGAATTTCTCCCAAATTTTCTGCATGAATTTCTTGATGTGTGAAGTTTCCTTCTTGAATTTCTTGGTGATAGTGATTATAATAAGCTGCATGAATTTCTTGTGGTTGTTTAAGCTGAGGTAGTGGTAAAGGTGGTAGTGGCTTGATGAACTTACCAATTATTGAGCCATCCTCAAGTGGTTGTTGAGATTTGACTGGTACTTGCTGCTGTTGTTCTTCAGCCTCCTTGGACCTTTTAAGTGCCTCCTCTGCCAGCCTCTTTTGTACCGTGTTATTAGAAATTGTGACGCCAGATTTGGTTTTGAAGCGCATATTATGCACAGTAGTGCAATGTTCAATAAAACTTCTCCGTGAATCGAAAGTGATGGTACAAGAGGAGCAAGTTTTGTTGGTCTTGTCTTGAATATCAGATTTGGGTGGTTTGGGCAGGCTGGGGTCGTGGGCCTGTACCAAAGGCAACATGACTTCGGGAGTAGGTTGTCTTGGAATCTTAGCTGATGGCAATTGAGGTTTAGGAGTCAAAGGCGGTGGTTTAGGCATAGTGGTAGCAGCTGGTTGAGCTGCTGCTGCTGGATGTTTCATGTCAAATCCATTTTGATCATCATTCTCAAAAAGGGACTCATACTCTTGTTCGGTGATCTTGTGGGCATTCTTCAAGTGCTCCTTCAAATACTTGACGCTGACATTGCATACTCGACATTCGTGTGTTTGAGCTGCGGGTAGATCTTCAGGAATTTCACCCCGGCGCATACGTCGGATTCGGTCCAAGTACATGGCCCAATTGATGCCATGAACATTCTTCAAATGAGTATGAACTGTGTTGCGGTCATACTTGACGACTCGACCGCAAATTTTGCACTCGAATGGAGCCGATTCCACTTCGCAGCGGCCATATTTGTCTTTGTAATCCTTCCATGCCATATTATGCTTGGTCTGTAAAAAATCATCTGGTTTATTGGCAGCTGATAAGATCAAGTTGACAATTTGACATGACCATTGACCACTTGAATGTTTTGAAATTGACTGAAGCAAATTTTTGATGGCAATTTGTGGAATTTTCACTTTATATGTAAATAAATCAATTGTTTACTAAAAAGGTCATTTGGTCATTTGGATTTTGGGTCCAAAAATCTACTTCTGGTAGCTCTGACACAGTTGATACACTCAGCCAAGTGCTACGAAACATATTTTTCTAGTCGCGCAACCTCGCAGTTGCATTTTGCAATCTGTGAGGCTGTGAGTGTGATCAGTGAAGAACCTGTCTTACCTGAATGTGGCCGTAGAATGCGCCGTTATCATTGAAAGTTTTGGGACACAATGCACAGTTGAAAATTGAAGCGGATCTTCTGGTCAAGGCAATTTCCTCTTCGGCAGCTTCGTAGGCTTTTGCCAACTCCTCGGGATCTTCATTCCGATGCTTCAATTTCAAATGTAAATGCAGTTGGTAATCCTTTTTGAAAGACTCGTCGCATCCAAAATAGCATTGGAGATCCGTGCTGACTGGACCGAAATTGGCCGAATTTGAGTTGTTGAAAATGTTGGGTGAGGCTGTTCCGGAGGATTCAGAATCCACGGCGGGCAGCATTTCAAATGATTGACGTTGCTGGGGCTGAATTGGCAACTTGGCTTGCGAAGGCTTGAAATCTTCAGCATTGGAAGATGATGATGACATTTGCTTGACAGATCTTTTTGCCTCTCCCGCTTTGGAAGCCACCATTTCTTCGTACATTTCTTCGGTGATTTGATGAGATCTTTCAATGTGTTTTTTGATATCCATGCATTCACGCTCGCAAATCAGGCACTTGTAAATCTCGCGTTCCGGCAAGACATCAGAGATGTCTTCGCCTCGGCTCTTTTTAGCAATCAGTTCGTCATAGACATCTTCGGTGATTTGATGCTTCTTGTTCAAGTGCTCACGCTTGTATTTGACACTGACACCGCAAATGATGCATTCAAAAAGCTCTGGAGCAGGCAAGTCACCCACAGTTTCCCCTTGGCGGATCTTGATCAAGATCTCCTGGTACTCTTTCCAGGATATCAAATGGACCATTTTCATGTGGGCTCCAATGATGTTACGTGTGTGCTTGACTTCCTTGTCACAAAGCTCGCACTTGAACATCCTGGAGACAACCTCGGAGCTTCCGTACTCGACCCGGTATTGAGCTCTGGTGATTTGATGAACGTCTTTGATGTGTCGGGTAAAGTTGGCCACTGAATTGTACTTTGATCCGCAAAGGGCGCACCGGTGAACACATCCGTCTAATTTGGCCTTGGTCAAGACTTCTTTGGCTTTGACCATTTCGTCCGATGATTCGTTTTTGTGGTTGAGCATCAAGTGTAGTTTCAAGCGGTAGTCTTTTCGGAATTGCTCGTTGCAAAAGTAACAGGTGAAAGTGGAGGAGAAGGAGTTGGGACCCCACTCTTTGCCCACGGGTTTACGTTTGGCCTTGTCCACCACAAAATTGTTGTAATTGCCCTTGCTAATGCTATCGGTGATGTCGTTACTGTTGTTTGAATTCTCTTCTTCTTCCTCAGCCGCTTGTTTGCGTTTGAGAAATTCCTCTTCTGTCATGGAGACAGGTGTGATGGAATCAATGTCGGTTTGGCCCACATCGTGGGCTGTGCATACGTGTGTTTTGAAGTGACTGTGCCGCTTAAAGACGTCGGGACAAATAGGACAGATCCAAACATTGACTTGTCCTTGGCCGTCCAAATCGATTTCTTCGTCTTCTTCTTCCATGTCCATGACCAGCCTGTCAGTCACTTCGTAGCTGTCATACTGTTCGTCCTCGTCGTCATAGTCCTCATAGTCCAGACCATTGTTGTTATACATATTATTCTCTTCTTGATCCTCAGTTTGTACTTCCTTTTCGGAGGTATCGACCTTCTTGGCCATAACATTGGAAACATCTTCATTCTGGTTTATTTCACTTTGTTCCTTGGCCAATGCGTTCAAGTCTGGCAAAGTGTTATTGTTGTCTTTCTTGAAAACCGAAATTTGGATGAGGAATTCAACGTCATTGACGGCGCCATGTTCGTTGATCAGATGATTTTGGTACCTGGGCCCAGGGTAAATCTGAGTGCCGCCGCAAAGAAGGCAGTTAATTCGGCCCGGAGGCTGTGGAGTCGTCTGTGGAGTCGGATCTTCCATGTCTAAAATTTAAAAAAAAAATCAATTTTATTTGCTTTTTTAGTTTTAATTACAAACTTTTATAAAACAAATCACAACCGATCAAAACTCTAAAATAATTGGTAAATAAGATTGGTAAAACAATCATTGTTTTTAGTAATATTCAAACCTATAAAGTCTAAAATAGTATTAGAGCCATTTTGTACGAGTGTCAATGCCAACTTTGCAGTCAAAATGTATCCAACACATTTTCGGAATGTAATAATCGTAAATGCAAAGTTTGTCAAGCAAAAGATAAACAATGTGAGAACTGAAGTGAGGTTGCGTGATTTAGGAGTAGGGATCGGGACACTCACGAAAAAACATGCGGGTTTTTTAAAGTCATAGACTATGGAGTGTACAGGATATACCACGAGGAGGCCGGAAAAAGGCCAGAAGAAATGTTACCTTTGGAACCAGACTATGAAGGTTGTGGAATGACGAAATTGGTTTTGTCCATAGGCTGAGTAATGCTGAATCGTCAGCTTCGACTGCTATGGCGTGGGTCGTCGTCGTCGCCGAGTGCTTTGGGAGCCTTCCTGATGACTGAGCTGAAGCAGCAGCGAGGAGTGCAGCAGCAGTTCTATGTCGTTGTGATGGAAGCGGTGGCACTTGGCAGCGGCCTCCGTTTCAGTGGTGTCTGTGACGACTGTGACTGTGGATCAGAACGCCGGCCCGGCTTTTCCTTTCCTGAGTTCCTGAGCGGTTGGTCCTTGGTTGGTTGGGCGCCTCTTTCAAGGGTTTCTTTATTCGACTGCTGGCCAGCCTGCTTGCAAGCTTGTGCCGCTTGAGAGAACGAAGAAGCCAAGGAGCCAAGACTACTCAATTCCCAATTCGGCTCCGCTGCTGCTGATTCAGCTATGACCACCACACCAAATACGCAATCCGACAAGACAACAAAGTTCACAGATTACAACAATCCCAATGATGATGATGAAGGAGTGCTCGAACTGAGAATGCAGCGCCACGCTCGCTCGCTCCTCTTTTCTTGTCATCGCACATTTGGAATCCTACTGACATAACTTGGAATCATTTTAGTTGCATCATATACTCATATACTGACACCGTTCGGGGATCCCTAGGATAGGAAATGAGGAAAGCTTCGAAAAGAAGTAGGAAAACTTTCCTACCGAAGATGGTCCCTAGGAATGTCGTCTCCCTGATGATGAAGTTCATGAAGGCTAAAGGCTTGTGTCTGAACAAGTTTGAGATATCTCAGCGCAAAATTTTCCAAGCCGAAAAAATTCGTCAAAGTTTGTTTTCATTCTAGCTTTAAAACATTAGGAAGTTCCTCTCATTTTGACGATTTTTTTTGGGGGGTCCCTGATTATGAAGTTTTAGCTTTCTAATCTTTAAAAAATATGATACATTTTATGAAAAGTAGTCTTATGGCTTCTTCTTTGTCAGACCGGATTGGACATGGAGACTAGTCAGACAAAGATTAGAGAGGAGAAGGAAATAATATCGATTCTCTTTCCTCCGAGTCTGAGTAGTCGTAGCTTTGCCTTTCTTCTTCTTTGTACAGTTCTTGTGTGTGTGAGTCTCCAGCTCAGTGGGTGCTGCATGGTGGTGTGTGTTCACTTGTCTCCAGCAAGAGCAGCTTCGGCAGTTGAAGCAGTAGTGGAAGCGAGGAGACGCAACGCTGTAAAGAGAGTCTGCGACTCGAGCTGGAGTTGGCAGCTTAGCTGCAATCTGGTGGAGCTAGTGGTCGCTCTTGCCTTTGGAACAGATGCCAGATCAGTTCCTCCTCCTCAGGCTGCTTCAGCAGCCAATTCACCTTGGAATTCTGCTTTGCTCTTCTACTCTGAACCACTATCATCATCATTGAGTAGTCGGTCCACGGTATTACCAGTTTCCTGTCCCCGCTCCGCAGCACAATGAATCCACTGAACATGCAGTCACTCCAAACACGTTCAACAACTTCTTCTTCTCTCAAAGCAGCAAAATTCATGGAGCAGAAAATCAATCTCTCTCCAGAATCGCCGTCTCCTCACCACCGCTCTTCCATAATTTAGTAACGATGACATTTTCAATACTCTTGGATATTTAATGATGAGAAGTACCAATTGTACAATTTTTGTACAGGGTGCCTGAACAAGTCTGAGCAAAATTTTCACAGAGCCGAAAAAAAATCGTGAAAATTTGTTTACTTTCTAGCTGAATTGGATATCATGTTCCAAAGCTCCTATTAGTTAGGTGATATGTAGTACCAATCTTAGGGATTTTTTAGAGGTACATATACATTATACAGGGTGTCCAAGCAAGTTTTGGAACAAGTACTGATCTCCGAAAAAGTTAACTGAAGCGGGTGGAACTGACTTCACCTAACTTTTCTAAAGCCTTATAATCAGAACATGTTGGGACACCATGTATGTATTGATCATGAACAAGTGTTGTGAGACCTAGAGAGAGTTTTTTCTCCTTGTCTCTTCACAGATGTGCATTCCTTTTAGTGCTTGTCTTGATGTGGAGAAGGATGACGACGCCCTTTGTCATCGTCGTCGTCGGTGCAGCTGCTCGCTCCTTAGCAATAATCTCATCCGAGTTGAAAACATGGACAAGAAGTCTGAATAGTCTCGGCAGTGGCAAGCGGTGGTGCTGGCAACAATGAAGCCGGGGCGGCCAACAAAGACAGAGAAGAAGAACAAAAATCAATACTACACCAGCTCAGATCCAGCCTGGCAAGTCTGCAAGCTCTATTGAAACAAAGATGATGATGATCAAAGAAGACACGAATTCTGAACTTTACATGATCTTTTCAAGGTTAAAATCAATGATGTTGAAGAAGTGTCTAAAAAGTAGTCACAAGAGCGCAACTTACGCTACTTATCAGGGAGGTTGCGTGACCGTTACAGAGTTTTGTTGCGATTTTTTGGAGATGTGATTGCATGCAATCTTTTGTGCAATGGGTTTGAAAATTTGTCAAAATGTCTCATCTGAATTTTCACGCCGAAAGTAATATTTCATTCGTTTTGTGTCGCTAATTTTTCCAATATTCTTAATGATGAATACTAGACTTTTAGAGTGAATTTCCAACAATGTACTTTTGGAGGAAAGGTCTGATTCATCGTTGAAGATGAGGTAAGTCACGTCAGTACATTAACTCAATGGGAGAGAAGGGTCACATCATGAAGATCTCTGTTCCAAGAAAAAGATCTGCAAGTTCGGAGAGCTTCGTGTAGTCTGTTTGAAGTTCCACTCATGTTGACGTCATTCACTTTTGAGAGAGGATCAAGTTCTGAATAGTTTCTGGTGTTGACTTATGATAAAGACTTTTTGTTCTCCGATCCTTATGCATGCTAAATATTTGGATATTTTCATACTTTTAATACCCTTTTACATTTTATCTTGGTGAAATATCCTACGGTGACTTTAGAAGATGCCTCGGGCGAATGCTTGCATCGTTCGCATTCAAGGCCAAAATCTGTCAGATTTTTAGCAACGCTTATGTGTGGACTGTGGGTCTATTAGTCAGCATTATTTTTTATAAAAAGTAAAAGTACAATTTTGTTTCTAATATGGGATCGACATCTTTAATGTTTGGAAAACCCCAACAAAATTTGGCCCTTTTTTACGGGTATTCAACCGTCAGAGGCATGGGGAATCCCATTGCATTACAAAAACGTGCAGAGATAAGTAAGTACCATACCTGCATGCTCAGATTTCTCGCCCAGCACATAGCAAGGTTCTGAGACTGCCAAAGTCGCCAACGTATCTTCATACTTACCTGCATTGGGAAAAAAATCCTTTAAAAGACACGAGAACCTCTGAAGACTAGTTTACCTAAAGGAATGTTAACAAATTGAAAATTCCAGTTTGGACACTAAATAACATTGATAATCCTACTCGGTATACTCGGTATACAACTAGAATTGAATCATCATCATGCCATGCCGAGTGCCGTGCAACAAAACCGTTGTTTTCTTAGAAATTCAATGTAACGACCTTGAACCCATTGAACTGGTCAAAACCTTGAAAGAAATATACCGGTGTGACCCAATGATGAAATCTAGGCAACACTCCCCGTAAAAAGAGTCATCAGCATCAGGAGCGCAGCTTCGGGCGGAAAACCCCGCTTCGAACGAACTAGAACGAACTTATGCATCAGTAGGCAGCGGCATTTCAAACGTCTGGAGAGCAGTGAAGGATGAAGAACTCCGGATATGTTGCAGTTGGCCACATTTTGGCCTCCAAAGAGCCTCGAGATTATGTCAAAACACTGCGGTACTTTTGCTCTGTCATCTTTGTCAACTTGGAAGAAGATATGGTTTGCAAAAGTCATGGATTTGGTTTGTACGATAAATTCATGTCCACTGCAACGCATGTGACCTTAAGTACCTTTAGTAAATTCTTAAGTGGTATGCTAATGAACCAGGCAACGGATGAACTGGACTTTCAAATAAAGGTAAGTAAAGTTATTGTATTGGTTATTACATAGCAAAAAAAATAAAATTCTAAAAATGTAAAAACGGCAAAAACATTCGTGAAAATTGTTTCATTCTACATACATAGCTACTTATGCAGTGCAGATCTCCATTCAAATTGACGAATTTTTTGAAAAATAGATTTCAAAATTATATTGTCGGGACTTTTTTAAGTGGGATCCCAGTATATTTTCTTGTTATTCTATTTTTTTCTCTTTCTTTAATTTTGGGCCAGAATTGTTGGCCATTGATTTTAGTACGAAACTTTTACTACAATTTTAAAGGAAACTTTTTTGGACTGTAGGATCTTTTTCACACCTTTGAAGGCTTATCTCAGAAACTTTACTATTTTTCCATACAGATAGCCATCTGTTTGCACATGCTACTGTATTCAGAGAGATTAAATCAAGAAGCAGAGATCTCTCAAGTCTCTATGTATGCTATGTTTATTTGTATTTTTATGGGAATTTTTCTTGCAGATTGAAGAAGTTGTATGGGATACAGTCAAACATGATTACACTCATTACACTGATGAAAATTTGTCAATTACTCGACGGATTTTGTTCAAGCTGTTCAGTCTATTCAATCGATTTTGTGATCCCGAAGATCTTCCTTTGAGGTTACCAAGCAAAGCTGGCGCTTACCTACTTCACAAACTGGAAATTGAGCCTGAATTGGCTGTGCAAGAAGGGCTGACTTTTGATCAATTTTTGAGTGTGATCACGCAAACTTGCAGTACTGATTCTATTGGTAAACACGTCAATAGTCTCTATAGCAAACTTGTCCGAAATGTCATTTTGCAAGACCGTGTCAAGTATCGGGTTGTCAAGAAGAATGACAACCTTTCTTTAACCTGGAAAACTTTCACTGGAACCCCTAATCTGGCCAAAAATATGGTGGTTAACCATCGATATTTGATCATTTATGATGATGATATCTCGGACTTGGACTACATTGGTCAAGATTTTGAACCCCAAGGAGCGGTACTCCATAAGATACCTATGGTCAAAGCTGAAATACGTTGTCGAAAATCCCCAGGATTATTTTTTAACAAACATAGTTCAAGCTTGGTCATCATGAGTGGCGATGCCATGACAACCATTGAATTGTCTTTTAATGTCTTCAAGGATGAATTCAAAATGTACAAGTGGACAGATGCGGTTCATCAAGCTGTTGAGATGATTGAACACGGATCCGACCCCTTGACTAAGATATACCAAGCGAATGATTTGCGACCAAGCTACTTCAAGTATGACAAACCAATCAAAAATCATCTACCACATTTAATGAAGATGACCGGATCGGCAGTTAACATGAGGTCAAACTTAAATAGAGATCCGGATCGAAGGGCGAGTGCTCCACAACTTGAAGACATCCTTTTGGCTAAGAGACAAATGATCAAACGAAATGAGTCAGATAGTAGTGGAATCAGCAGTGGCACCGATGATGAGAACACCAAAATTAAAAGCCATCACCAATATGGTGTTGTAATTCAACTGCATGGAAATTCACATACAATTGTAAGTCGTAATGAATAAAAAAAGCAAGTTTAAAGCATTTTTAAAAGCGTAATTATAATTGTTTCAATTCGATCTCCATACTCTTCCATTTTTGGCTAAGATCATCTCTGATTGAGCTTAGTTTGTCTTCCAGTTCTTCCCTCTTCAGCTTCTTTTTGGCAAGATAAAGTTGAGTCTGTTTGACGAGTTTTTCATTGGCATTGATCCTGATTTTTCCTCCCTTTTGATGATTGAATGAGTAAAGAGGGTAGTCGCCTCCACACCAAGCATTGTAAGCATCGGAAACGTAGGGCCAAGTACTTGGTTTGCAAAGAGTCGTTTTTTTCTTCTGGAGTTTAAGTTTGGTCCGTTGATAGGCTATCAGACAAACTTTCTTTGTTTTCTTTTGTTCAAGAAATTCCTTGACCATCTTGGGTTTTTCTTGAACATCAGAGAAGAAGCGGAAGTAGATCAACCTCATACAGTTTGCAATTGTGATCCAATTTGTTTTTGCGGCAACTTGTCCATCAGTCACAATATCTATGACCTGATTCTTGGCTTTGATAATCTCACTTTCAACTTTGAGATCATCAGCAGCACTGATTGTCATAGCCACAATCAGGTTCATGATAACCACAGCAACCATGAGTGCAAAGAGAGTGTACATTACTTGAACTGAATAGTTTCGACCACCAATTTCTTTGACTTCATGGTAGATGAAATGATCACCAAATTCAAGTTCTCCAAGCATCATGGTCATCACCTTGAGACCTGCACTGACCCAACTTTCAAAGGCTGGATTGGCATGAAGCAACATACTGAATCCAAAGGAAAAGGCAATCAAGGTTGGCACAAAGATGATCAAGCACTTCAAGAGGGTTTTGGCCACACGGAACATTATGTAGACATATTCTCCAATAATACCAAATCTTCCCAGATAGCTTGTCAGATCAATCCAGGCAAAAAATATTGCCCAAGCGACAAAATGCGTAGCAAGTTCGGTGTGGAAAGGTGCAAGACAAACAAAGCCAACTGATGTCAGGCAAATGATGATTTGGATGATATTTTCTTTACTAAAAAAGTAAGATCCAGGTCCTCTAGCAATAGCTTCCCTAAACTCTCGATACAAAATCATGAAAGTAGTCAACATAACACCAAGCGTCAGCCCCTGTGAAAACCAACAATCCCAAAGAGTGGAGTAACCAAGAGCATTACATATGGGTAAGAGTGGATATGCTGATTTGTCTTCTGATGTTCTGATGAAATTCTTGTGACATCTCATCTCAAAAGATTCATTCACTGTTCCCATACGATTTCTTAATGTAGTTAGGTTTTTGAAGCAGGAGTCATCATCAGAGTCTCCAAGCCTCTTCCAATGAGTCTTACTGCCAGTTTCCATACATCCCAATAGTTTTTTTGGTCCACGAAAACAATTCAATGGTGCTTTCTGCAATTGCATTGTGGCCATTGTGGATGTGCTGTTTCCTTCATCAAGCAAGCACCAGAATTTTCCACTTGAAGAAGTAAAGCAATTTTTCACACCTTCCTCGTCAAGACTATGGACATGACAAGTCACATATTTAAGAAAAACGTAGCCCAAGGCAGACATTAAAAGAACATGCAATAAATTCTGCATCATGTTAGTGATACAACTGATGTTGTCCTTTTGCAATTGCCATTTGATGTGGAGAAACATGGCAATCAATGGATGAAGCAACAACTGGGACTTTCTATTGTCAATCAATGCCTCATGAACATGCATCTCATTCGATCCACCTGATGAATCTTCTTCATTTGAATCACTTTTGCTCTCAGATTCAGCTGAAAGAATGTCAGTGTCGTAAACATAAAGTTGGCTGTCTCCTTCAGTACAGGCGATTGCACTGTCTAAGATTGCTTCTGTAGCATCAGGAAACTGGTTGCCCATAATCGATTGAACCAAAGCATCTTTGATTTGCGTAGCCTTGGTTTCATACCCTTTCAGTTTCATATTTTCTTCATTCATAAAATTCAAAATGAGTGTGGCACATTCATAGCCATTAGCATTGCTCAAAGGTGTTCTTCCTCTCTTGCTAGGGGTAAACGGATTTGCTCCTTCTTTCAACAGCTCTGATACAATAGACATATTGTTCCTCCTTGACGCATAATTCAAAGGAGTGTATCCAATATCATCTTGAACCTCCAGCTTTGCCTTATGTCTTAGAAGAATTCTGGTGCTCAAGGCATCATTGTTCATGGCAGCCAAGTGTAGCGGATAAGTACCAAATGGTTCACTCTTGAGATCTTTGAGATCAGCACTGGTATTGTTGGTTAAAAGAAGTTGCAAAGCAGTAGGCATGTACTTTACTGCCAAATGAGCACAATTTGCTTGGAAGATCCACCTTTCAGTCACATCTACTTTTTCCGGAGTATTGGAATGAACATTAACTTTTTTTAGCACAAACTCTTCTGACATTTCTGACATGCTTTTGAGTAAGTAATTAAACACTTTAGTACTCTCCAAAACGATGGCAACATGTAAAGCATTGAAAGTGGCACTGAATTTCGATTTCGCATCGGCATCCACTTCATCTGCATCATCTGCATCAGTGTGCTCTTCAACTTCTTGAGGAATATCGTTGATGGTCAAGGCCAGTTTGACAGTAAGAGACCAATTTGCTAAGCTATTTTGATTTGATAGCGTTTCCAGTTTTTTGACATCATCTTCAATGATGGCTTGAAGAACAGTGTCATCTTTGCTTTCCGTCTCTTTGCCATTGTATCGAAGGGCAGATGGAAGACTGTCTAGTGGAGAATAACCTTCCAATCCTTTCGAGCATACCATTGTGTTATTCATTGCCATTTTCTCCACATCTCCGGACCTAAATTGGTTCAAGATTTTAAATACCTAATGAAAAATATAAAATTACAATTTAAAATTCAAACTTACATGTCCATTGAATTTGTTGTTTTTCCACCTTCGTATCGCTAACCTTTTTCCTACTTGATAACAGCAAGTGCGTTTTCAGTTCAATTCAATTCAATGTTGTAAAACAGCGTCTGTTCCGTCTGTTGTGTTTAGTTTAGGCGTTATGGCAGCTTGGCGCGTAGGCTGCCCAAAAAAGATCCCACTTGGCGGCCAAGTGACTTGGCCACCTAAATAACATAAATTGTTTTTAAAAAGCTGTCCTGTCTTAGCTCTGGGTAGCTGAGAAGATTCAGTAATCCAAAAATGGCCCAAAAGCCCCAAAAGGTCATTTTTGACTAAAATTAACTGTCATCTCATCATCTTTCGAGAAAATATATCACTGGAATATTTCTATTTTCTTTAGGAAGAATGCTATGGGTCACTCCATTAGAGGACATATGTTATTTGGTACACAAGGGATACATGTACTGAAAAATAAAATGATTTTAAAAGATAAAATGTAGAATCATATTTGTTCATCTTGTGAGTGATATCTAATGGTTTGATGCTATTTCTTTGTGGAGACTAAGCATACGTGCAAACATGACAAAGAAATAAAAGAATCGTGTCCCTCTTTGTATATGCATCACTTCAGACTTATCAGACTTATAGGCCTAAAACGAAAACAAGAACAGAGTGCATCTCCGTTTCAGTAAATAACCACTCGGTCAAAAATGACTAAAATTGTCCAAAACGGGTCAAAAAGCTCTTTAAAAGGAAGATGATAATTGACACTTTTTGTTATTTTATTGTCGTCCTCTTTCGAGTTTGAAGGGCGCGATATGTTAAAAAAGATTGTAAGTAAACTAAAATATTCTTTTCTCAGGTAACGCTTAGTTGAAGACTGTCAATATTAGATTTTCGTTGGTAAGAAAACTACTGATGGCAGTACCAAGTCCAAAAGTGTAAAAAATGAGGTCTTGAGGCCTTAACAGTCACTCGTTCTAGAGTCGACTGCCTCGGCCTAGTCTTAGGCACAAATAAGTGCACAAAAATGAGTGAAAATAGACAGTTAGAAGATTTTAAGCAATCAATCTGTGATGACGGCTGCCAACCACCAAAAGTAAGTTTATCCTCAACCTGAATCACATTTCCTAATATTGAGAGAGTTTTAACTTTTAAGCGAGTTTTAAACCAATGATTTGAAATTTTTTAAAACACATTCAAATTAGGCGCCAATTTTAAAGTAAACAAAAGATTAGTCAGTTTAGCCAAATCGCGTAACTTTTCTTTGGCTAAAATGTCTTGCAGGAAAAAATTGAAATTACCTTTTAAAATTGTTTTTGGCTAGAGACAAGAGCAAAGAGAGATGACTTTGAGAATAATGCATTTTAATGCGAGTAGAGAAAATCCAATGCAATGTTGATTTGCAGTTGCTTGTTCAAATTTACGAAATGTGCAAAAATTATCAGTTACTACTCTCAATTTGGACCTGTTGAAGGCCATTTTGTCAAGTCAAAGAATCTTATCTTTTACTGCATCCATTTTTCTACCTCTCTACTTGCATAGCATAAGTTACAATGTCAAGCACAATGTTTTGAAGTGCTGCCCTTCATAATAATATGAGAATCTTCATGGTATTTACAACTTGACAAAAGACAAACATAAAGGTCAAAAGTATGCAGATGATAATAAATCTACTAGTGATAATTAAAAGAGAGCAAAGTTCAAATCGAAGGAATTTTGTACATACTACATAGCCAATAGTCACATCATGATGAATTTTATCTATTTCCCTCCCGGATACAACTGTTCTTTGTTCTACATGAGGGTGGCTTCTTTTTTGTTCGAAAAAGACCAGTACATGCTACTTTATTGCAGGGGGTGGTACAAAGTGTTTGAAAATCACAAAATAAATGTATCTCATTTGAATGTTGACTTTGCTAAGAAAAAATGTGTCACCAATTGTCCTAATATTTGAATTTTCGCACCCAAAAAGTGGAATACTAAAAAGGACCCAAATCACACCCTGTAGATTTTAATCTAGAATTTTTGTTGTGAAAATTCCAATGTCTTCAAAGAAAATGAACATAGCTGAGTAAATTGTAAAAGTGAGACTTTTTGAGTAATTTTGCACCACCGTGTGTGAGCTAGTGTTTTGTAAATGAGGATTTTCCTAGACAAGCAAGGGAGAGGATTTTGTTCTGTGTGTGTCAAGTAGGTCAGTGTACCTGGAACTACACTAAGTGTGTAGTGCAATTTGCGTCAGTCTAGTAGACGACGATGGACTCTAAAGCAACAAGTGAAACTCCTAGCGGCTGCTTCACCCGGATCAAAACCAGGACGTAGTAGCCGTAGTATAGGGAGAATGTGCAGCAGCAGCAGCACACAGCAGATAGTATAGGGATTAACTCAACTTCCTATTTCAGGCAGAATTCAGAGACCACACAGTACTACTATCCTATCAGTACTACTAACTACAAAATTGGACACATGCATACTTTGGCAAATGTTTGGCCAAGATACATAGTATCCTTATTTGTACTGCATAAATAGGAAATAGATTGGACTGAATCATACATACCTACAAAAATTAATCAGCAAAGCGAGCAACTTGCAAAAATCTAGAAATTCGGGAAATATTCAAATTTAGCGCGTTTTTAAAATGTAAACAAATGTTCTGTTTTAGCCCCAACGCCGATATTTTAGCCCAAATTCATATAAAACTCGCTTCGCTCGTTCACCATGAAAAACCTCAAAATTGAAATGGTTACACATTGTATGCTTAGGAAAAATTGAATGAATAGAATATATATCTGTAAGTAACAGAAAGAATTGAAATGCGTCTCGGAAAATCCGAAGAGTCTTAAGCAATAATAAGGTATGCATTTGTTCCTGGTGTCTACTACTGTGAGAGAGCGCTTAGACTCTGACGGAGATCCGCTCCCCAGTTCGTTGTTCAAGAGGATTCAGTCGAAGTCACACACTCACTGCTAACGCACGTGCATCTACCACTAGCAAAAGTTTCACTTTAAAGAACGAAGCCGGAACATCCTGTTTGGCCCTTCTCAAGCCTACCAAAGGCTTAACATTCGATCATGATGGACACAGTGATTTCATAAGACCACAGTAGGTGATTGGAGAATTATTTTTTTGCTTCACAGTGTTGAAAAATCACGCAAAAAGTCTGATGTTAGTCATTTCATAAGATGACGAGCAAAGCGAGCTACCTTTCATTATCTTTGAAAATGTTTCAAATTTTCGGGCCCAAAATTAATATTCTCAACTATGTTTGCAAAGTCAATATGAATATCGATCCTCTTGGGCGCGAAAATTCAAATATTATTTTAAAGTAAACAATGTGAGCAGAATAGCTATAATTTTTTAGCAAAGTCAAAATTCAAATGAGACATTTTTGTCGATTTTCCAACACTGTAGATCCAAGGTCTCTTATTTAAAAGACCGCGATTGGATTCTGCTGCTCTGCTCGAAAATGTTGCTACAACACTCGATTAGACCTTGAAACAGTGGTGTTGCTAAACGAAAACCGGGAAGTGAGAAAAACCATAATATAGTACTACTATGTACTCTCAACCTGACAAAAATTGTCGACATCCTCTTACGTCATTTACGTACAAAAAATTTCCGATATTGAATTCGTTAGCCAGAAGATACATATCATATTTGTCATCTAATTTGATAGAACTTTAGACCACATACTGATACCAAAAAACCTTTGAATTTTCGCGCTAAAATTAACTACTGTATCCTAAATTTCTTTTCTTTTCTTTTCCTATCCTAAATTTCTATTTTTAGGGATGCCGATGAATTCCCCCATATTTTTTGGCTTTATTTTGGGCAAGTCTCTAAGGAAATAAAAAAAAATAGAGGGAGCTATTTTTGGGGCCACTTTTTGAACCAAGCAATTTTCCAGTGTGCATAAAAGCTCGAGAGAAGAAATTGGTAAAGGGAACTCAAAAAATGCAAAGATTAGCTTTAATTAGGGGAAAGTGAAAGTGTAGCATGGGCAGTTTAAAGAAACTTTTCCCTTCTAAAAAAAACTCAATCAGGAAGTGAGTTTGAGGGGAACGTTGCTTTGTCCTTGGTAGAGCGTGAAACGGGTGTTGTTGTTGGCAGTCTTTCACCTTGGGGTAGGCAGGAGTGGGGAGTCCTTGTATGGAGTCAGAGCGTTGCCATTTAGGCAACAGATTCTTGCGCGTCATCGTTTCCATCCATGACGTAGGCAGCATGAAGAGCAAAACTTTTTATCTCTTACTTTTCATATTGTTGCTTCTCTCATAAAGCCAATGTTTGCTATGCTTTGCTGCGAGTGACATGTGCTAGAAAAAAAAAACAACCAAAATACTGCATTCATGTGTAAATACATCAGTAAAATACGTACACAATGAAGTACCTAACAAACGTACAACATATTGAAAGGCGTCAAAAAAAGTAAAACGTATGCTTATCCAATACTCAACTTGTATTGGGAAACAAGTATTTGTCAAGGTCAATAAAGCCAAAAATGCAAACAATGCAGAGCAAAGAACCACCTTATTAATTGTGTAGCATGTGAAAAAAAGATGGAATCCATCATGTGGGAAAAAAGCAGCGAAATGAACCGAAGCAATAAGGAAGTCAAATCCCTGTTCATTGTTCTCTTATTTTCCAGAGTAATGCTGCTTCGTCGGAATGCACTACTACCAGAGGAGCACACCTGCATCAGCAGCAGCAGCATCAAGTCTTGCACCACCTCTCGTGTGAAATGTACGACAAAATTTTGCGCCATCGGCACGCCATTGAGGCGCACTTGCTGGCTTTTGACTACGAAGAACTTGAAGAGGGAAATAATGGGTCAGGATTACGAAGACCCAAAATTGATTTGGATCCCCATGAAAACCAACTGATTTTGAGTGCTCCCAATGCTGGTGACTTGGTCAAAGCCAACCAAGTAATTGAACACATTTTGAGCAGTCCCAAGGGTGATTTGGGGCTGACGGGCTTGACCTCCGAGGCCCTGATGGCCAAGATGAGTCTCAACGAAAATAAGGTTCCTTTGGGCACGGCCTCGTCTTGGGACCCGGCAGTGCGACGAAAACGGGATATGGAAGAGGCCAAACGATTATTGATGACCTCCACCTTGCCTCCAGAATTAAGCTTTGCCCCTCAGCCTACCTTGGAAGATTGGTTGGTGGTTCCTCGGCATGCCAATGTGACCCGAGCCGCTAGTGATTCCTATGTCAAGTACATGAGTCGTATGGTCAATATCCAGGATAATAGGCGGAAATTGGAGAGTGAGGATTCAAGTTACGGATCGGATCACGATAATAGTAGTCATGTCCGTGAGGATGTATCACGGACAGCCTCGGAAACCTTAGCCGCTGAATACGCTGATTACTGTGAAGCCAGCGAAATTACGACCTCTAATTATAAGAATACTATTGAAGCCATCCGACAAGACAAGAATTACGAAGCCAAAGTTTTGTTTGCTTTGAAGTTAGGATACGAGAAAGAACAGCTGGAAAAGGCCCTCCACAAGTTGGGTGCCAAAGCGGGCAATGATCAGATCCTGGAAGAATTGATCCGATTGCAAAAAGCTAAACCTATGCAGGATCACTTACCCATTGTCCAAGATCATCATAATGTTGCCATAAAGAAGGATCAAGTCAAGGACGATCATCATCATTCCAATGATCAGGACTTGTTACCAATAGTCATTGACGGATCCAATGTGGCCATGGCCCATGGCAAAAAGGCCGTTTTCTCCTGTAAAGGAATTCAAATTTGCGTTGATTGGTTCAAAAATCACGGACATGAACCCGAAACTATCCGAGTTTTCGTGCCATCCTGGCGCAAAGAATCTTCCAAGCCGGAGTCACCCATCACCGATCAGTCAATTCTCTTTGATCTGGAAAAGGAGGGGGTGGTTGTCTTCACACCCTCCAAAACTGTCAATGGGCGCAGATATAATTGCCATGATGACCGCTATGTACTTAATTTGGCTAGTGAAATTGGCGGGATTGTCGTCTCCAATGATAATTACCGGGAACTTATCAACGAGAAAAACTTCAAAGAAGTCATTGAAAAGAGAATTCTCATGTACAGCTTCGTCGACGATAGGTAAGATGTTTTAAAAGATTTTCACATTGTTTGAAAATGTGCTTTTAAAGGTCTCATTTATTTATTTATTGGTTACGTAATGGCGTGCGCTAAAAAAAACGCGCGTTCGAGAATTTAAACAAAAGGGGTTTTTTTTCCAAATAAAGAATTTTGAAAACATGTGACTTTGGATGGAAAATTTTCAAACAATGTGGAATTTGAGTGCCTGGAAATTGCACTTGGAAATGCATTGCTTGGAATTTGTATGTATGTATGTACATCTTATTTTTTTTTCGTTTTAGGTTCATGCCTCCAGATGATCCATTAGGGCGCAATGGACCCACCTTGGAGCAATTTCTTCGAAAGAAAGCCAAAGTTTCAACTCAACAACCTTGTCCCTATGGCAAGAAATGCACTTACGGAAACAAATGCAAATATTGGCACCCTGATCGTGCCAATAACCAGAAAAGCGTCATTGAACAGCTTCAAGCCAATTCGTCACAACGCATAAGCGATTGGGCCAAGAATTCTAGGGATTCATCTCCTGGTAAGATTTCTTTTCTTAACTTTTTTTATGTATTTGCAAACAGTTTTGGGCGCGAAAATTCAAATATTTTCCCCTTTTTAGGTGATCCACTGCATCGCACAAAGTCTATGCAACCCTCAAGGATGAGTTGCAACACCAAGCAACCAGTGATGCGCACAAAATCCCTGGTGCCCACCTGGTCCCACTGCAATCCACCTCCCGTCATGGACACATCGATGCCACCCCCACCACCCCGCACTCCATGGGTGGACTCGCAAGTCGTCAATAGTCACGCCCGATTATCTCGGCAACTATCCGTCAATCCTACTTACGATCCTCGAATCCATCATGGACTTACTCAACAACAACCAAAACCGACGCCTCCACAAGACTTTTCCAGACCACCTCCACCCGTTCCCAGGCACATGACGGTTTCGCGCAACGCTTCAGCACCCGTGGAAAATCCCAATGTTCCACTTTACACGTCACCATCCGGACTTAAAGTCTACGTTGAACAACACCAAGGAGTACAACAACCTGTTTCCAACTCGGATTCGCAACTTCATAAGACTTGGTCTTCTCCGGTGGCTCCTAGTGATGTTCAAGCTACTGCCAATGCTGGATCAGTAGCCATGACCTCTCCTTTCCCATCTAGTGGAATTTGGGACTCTCAACGCAATTCAGCATCGGCCAGTCCTGCGGCTGACCGCTCCAAGTTGTACTTTCATTTGGCCAATTTGTTTCCGGAAGACAAAGTCATGCGTGCCATGAATGCCATGCCAAGCGAAACGGATCCCGAAGTCATCTGCCGTCTCATTTGCTCGGAAAAGTGAATCCTACTCGTCCAATACTTACAAGATTTTTTTCATCATTCCATTTTTCTGTGATCCATTTAGTCATCACTATATTTTTTGTTGCTTTTTTACGAGCGAGCGCTGAAGCGCGCGTTGATGTGTGTGTGTGTAAACAAATTAGGCAAATCTTGCCTCACGCTTACCATTGTCATGTGTTAGGCCAAGATGGCCACGCCACTACTACCCAAATTGATCAAAAAAGATTCATTCTGATTTACATTTTGTGTCCCTCCTTTTTCGAAATGATGGGTTTTTTCATCATTCAATGTGTATCACCTTTTTTATAAAAAAAGAGAGATCCTGACCCAATCACCAAACCCAATGGCTAATTGTTGGGCAGAAAAGAAGTACATCCGCCGTGTTTGTAACCGTTCAATACTGTGTATTGCTTACTCGCGTATAGCTCATAGCTGTATTGAGAGAAAGAGAATAAATAAAGCGATAAAACACGGCTTTTGAAAAACTTATCCAAAATTGTTTTCCTTTTATTCACTTCGGTTTGAAATCAGGAAATAAATAGTCAAACTTTGCTTACATTCAAGCTATCCAGAACATAACGCCCTTCGTTTTGACGATTTTTTTATATTTGAGAGGGAGAGTGAAATTGTAGAAATGTTTGCGTTTTCGCTGAATTGGGAATTTGGAAATGCCTATTTTTCAGGTTGAGAAGGAAAAAGAAGCTTTTCCAGTAGATTTTTTGCACAAATCCGGATAGTTTGTCTTGATCACCTCCCAAGTTTGGGTGCGAGTGATTGTTCTGTAATGGCCCTTAGAAAGAAAGTTGGTTGCTTCCTGCACCAAAACTTGGCTGTTGACGAGATGGCCTGCCAAGAGGACGTCCAAAAAGTTATCCTCGTTGATTTTTCTAATGAACGTCGTCACACAATCATTGTACAAGTTTTGGATCTTGTACTTATCAGCGGCCACCAAAAGGCCACGAGTAACGGCTTCTTTAGGAACCCGATCGGTGTACATGAATGTAAGCAAGGTCTCCATCTCGTTGGCCTCCATGTCCTCGATGGCAACATTGTCATCCTCCTTGACGCTTTCGAACATGGCTTTGAAGACATCGCTCCGAGCTCCCAGAATCAATTTGTGACGGGCAAAGATCTTGTCACCACACCTAATCTGGCAGTCGGATAAATCATCGTTGAGGCAGTAAACGCTCAGGATTTCCAAAAGGTTCAAGCCTTGATCCAGTTCTTGTCCTTGTTGGCATCTTTTTTTTTTTTTTTTTTTTTTGGATGAGCTTGGACCGTGATAATCATATTTTTACAGAGACAAAGGGGTTTTTGACCGTGAGAGAGTATCTCGCACGGTCCTAAGAGTTTGAAAATTGTTATCGAGGATCTTATACCTTTGTTCTTATTCTTCATCTTTTCAAGACTTATTCATATAAAACATGAAGTACATTGTACTCATCTTGTCCATAGTACTTCATCTTTTCCATGAAGTACTTCATATTTTTCATAAAGAACTTCATCGAATTCATGCAGTTTTTGAGATTTGAAAGGTTCAAAAAGTCTCAAAAAGTCTCGAAGATTCTCGTAAAGTCTCCAAAAAGTCTAAACTCACGGTCATGCACTTAAAGCCTTTTAAGTCTCGTTTTTTACAGTTTTTCTAACACTGTGTTTAATTTCCTCCCAGAAATGAAAGCAATCTAAAATTATGACAAAAATTGCATGACCTCGTAGCTCTTTTAAATAGGATCAAATAGTTTCATCACGATTCTTCTCTAATCGAGATCATTTCGTAAGCAATGGATTCATGAACAAGTACTTACGAAATTGTCCGCTAAGTTTGCACAATTTTGCAAGCTTGATAATCATCGCAAAACCATTTCTGCAAAAAGAGAGAGAAAATCGATACTATAATTGCTGTCTCATTCTGGGTCAACCAGTCCTTGACATACTCTGACAATGATCAAACCAATTTTCACTTTCATTCTGACTATGAATTTTGTAACTAAATTGGTGGTCTCGACCACAACCATCGGTGCTCCAACCACTGCGGAACCAGTTGAAACTACTCCATATGTTCCTCCAACGATGGAAGTCAATGTATCTTCGACCGCTATGGAAGACCTAACTACGACTCATTCTGAACATACCATGAACACAACCACTGTTCAAGGAGATGGGACAACAAGTGTACCTCCTACAATGGAGGCTTCAGCCATGCCAACAATCGCTGCTGCTGATGGTTCAACTGACAATCACGTCACGCATTCCACTACGGAGCATTCCGGTCATCCTACAACAACTCATGCAGATCACGAGACCACTACTGATGAAAATAGTGCTGATGAAGGATTGATCACTGATGATACTCATGACCAAGATCACTCAACTACTCATGGCCAAGATAATTCAACTACTCACGGTCAAAACCACTCAACCCCTCATCACGATCACTCAACTACTCACGGTCAAGATCACTCAACCATTCATGATCAAGATCATTCAACAACTGAGCATATTCAATTTGGACCCGAACAAACTACTCACGATTCTCACTCAACCAAGACCACTCATCATGGAGACAATAGTACCTATGTTCATGTTGGAACCACTGAAATGGGTCAGACAAGTGAACTAACCACCACCATCACTGCTTCGTTGACATCATCTTCGATGGCTACAACAGAATCTACTACGACGACAACTACGACGACAACAACTGGGACAACACCAATGACTACAACAACCAACGATGGTGCAAAACACTTGATGAATGGTTTCGCTTGGCTTGCAATGGCATTTTTATTAATACAATACTTTTGATTGAAAAAAAAAATGATGATTTGAAATTTGAAAATTGAAACACTTTTGAGTTTTTTGATTGCTGAATTTATACTTGATGAGAGAATAATGCATCGTAAACCATGTTAAATATCCAATTCAGAATAGAACATGCAGAGTATCCCAACAAAAGTCCCAATGTACCTCCAATGGATGAAAGCAAATCCATTTCACCAAAGACAAGTACTTCTTGTACTTTCTTCACGTTCAATGTATCAAAATAAGCATATAATCTGAACAAATCCTCAGATTCATCAGATTTGTTGACAAACAGATTTGAATACTTGTGAAAGAAATTCATGTTGGCCTTGTAACTTACAAATTGGCACGGCTTGGCACATCCATATGCTGATGAATTAGCAAAAACCTTTCCCATTATTTTTGCACGTTTCTCCTGCGCCTCTTGGGCAACATCAAAATCCTTGTCATCACAACTTTCGAAATGTCTGATTTTGGGTTGGAGACTTTGTCCAAGTGCCGATAAGCATTGGATTTTTTCATACTTGAGATTTTGAATAATCTTGTCTCTCAAGCAATTATTGTAAGTCTGGTCTGTCTGGTCTTGATCCTTGTAAATCCTGCATTGTCCTTTCTTGGACAATAAATTGATTTCTTCCTTGTCCAAGTGCAAATCTGCCGAATATAGATCGCCTTGTGCCTTGACTTGCAAATCCAGGATGATAGGTGGTAAAGGGAAAATAAATCTAGTAACAAAGAATTCATCTCCAGGATATTGGACAATGACAACCAAGTCATGATTCCGTTTTAGCAAATAAGTCGAGTCGTCCCAATTTAAAAGTTTAGCTGTGGTCAAGTCTTGAACGGTGTAGCATCGTCCATTGGTGTCCGACCGGATTTCCGAAACTTTGTATCTGGTTTTATCCGCTAATTTGTCAAGGGTAGCTGTAGCAAAGATGTCTTCCAAAGCAAAGGTATTTTCAAGGTACTCTGATTCTTTGTAATGAAATCCTTGCTTTTTGTAACCTTGATTAGTGCAAAAAGTCAATGAAGGCCAGCTCATTTGCAAGTCTTCTTCCACTTCGGACACTGCAGTTGTCAGCTTCTTGGAATAGTCGATGGTATACACAACGACAGTTCCAATAAAGGCTAAATTGCAAAGGACTTCTACGACCTTGTTTGTGAACCATTTCCAGTCCATGATGAGGGGAGTGTTCAACTATGTACTTAACCTTTATTTGCCTTCCTGTCCTCTTGTAGGTGTGAGGCAATGAAAATCGATTCAGACACTTAGTCACAGGACTTACAAATTACTCAAAATACCTCGTTTTGTAACAAAAACCGAATTTCTTAAAATAAATATGAAAAAATTCGTTAAACTTTGTTTATATTCAAGCTACACAGCAAAAAACTCCCTTCATTTTTTTTCACAGAAAATTTTCAATTCCAATTTCGGCTGATAAAACTCAAGAGAGAATTTTAACTTGGTTCTATTTAGTATTTACAAAAAGTCATTTATTTTTTCCTTTGGTTCAAATACTGTGTGGATGTGGACAAAATATGTTTCAAAAGGAGATCATTTTTGTTTCTGGACTTTATGGCATCTCGCTCCATACTTGGCAGAGTACTTGGCAATATCGAATTTGCGTTTGCATCCCGCGTAATTCATAAATCTGATTTTTCCGAAAATAGGTCGTTCAGTCCAGCCTTGATCATGAATTCCGACAATGGACCACATGCAACCAACAAAACCATTAGAGTCCGATCCATCCAAAGAGTACTTGTCATTAAAGTAAAGAGCAAATTCCAAGGCTTCTTCTGGATTTCGGGTCCACTCCAGGATCTTTTTGGCCCAATACATCCGCATGAATCCATGAATTTTACCTTCAGTTTTCAATTGGATTTGAGCCGCATTCCAAATATCTTCGTGGGTTTTGGCAGCGTCTAACTCTTCTTTGGTGTACAAATACTCCCGCTTGTCATTGGTATGATCCTTCAAAGTGTTCTTGGCCCAATCGCTCCCACCTTTGATATTGTCATAGTTTGGATTGTAGTAACAAAAGTTGTCTGATAATTCGCTTCGGACCACGGATTCTTCAATGAAGGATGCGGTTGCTTCCTTGAATTTGGATCCTTGAGCTTTGACATACAATGCAGCTCGCTGAGGAGCTAATTGTCCAAAATGAAACCAAGGTGACAATTGTGATAAAGCCTTGACGTTGGGATCGTTCCTTTTGTCATTGTAAAATCGAAGCCTTTGTTCTACGAAAGAATCCAACATTTCGTATCCTTTCCGGGTTCCAGGCTTCGCCCAAGCTACTGGCTCCACACTCTCATCCACGTTCAAGCCCTTCTTGATTTTACTCCATTCAATCTTTTCTGAGGTGTAAGTAGGTTTCACGGGATGCTTGATCACCGGAGGAAATTCAGTAAGAAAGACATTGAGTTTATTCATAATCTTGTTCCGGATGGTCCTGGCAGCGTACTCTTGCTTGTCTGAAGCTTCCCAGACAGGCACAACGTTATGGGCATCCACTTGATATAGACAGGGTCCATTCAATTTTTCCATTCCCTCCTTCAGCTTTTGTATTTGTTCACGATGCGGTTTCAAAGGACTGAAATCCGCCACAATACATCCAACTTTTGAATTCGCCATGAAATTCAGGATCCGCTTATACATGGGCTCATCGTGCTCAGTTAGTAAGTGAAATTCAATATTTCGTCGCCCACATTCTTCGGCTACCTCTTGAAGGCCACCCAAGGAAAAATCAATGTGACGGCGAGTAGCACAAGCATCTTGAGGTTTCTTTACCGAGATTCCAGCTACGACGTACAGCGGCAAATTATCTGCCATAGCCAACTTTTGAGCATACAACGCTGCCCAATTATCTTGAAGACGTTGATCACGATGCATGTAATACGCAACGCCTTTGGCTTCACGGTGCAAAAAGCCTTCATTGCCGGCAAGATGTTTGACTCGTTTCATGTTAAACTTGAATTGTTCAACACTTTCCGCTGTAGCTTTTCGACGTTCTTTCAATTTTGCAGACATGTCAGTGCCTTCTTGCACTTTGGCCTTTTTCTCTGGTGGAGGCGCCATCGTGCACAAACTTCTGAACTTTGTATTACAAGCCCAAAATGGTGAAAAGACACGTGAAAGTTTTCGCGGTAATTCCACTGTTAATTTTACATAATTTCTGTTTTGATCTTACGCTTACGCAATTTCCCGGAAAGTTCAAAGTAACTTCACGCAACCTTTGATTTGTTATTTGGCGAGTTTTGGAACTTTTTGTCTGAATTTGATGGAAAATCAAAACAACGACTTTTTGGTGCTGAGAATTGTTTACAAACAGAAGAAAAAGTCAGAAAAGTGTCTGAAATTGGTTAACTTTGTAGCTTCAAAATGGCTGGATTGGATGATGGTGGTAGGTGTCTTATGGACGAAATCAATGCTCTTTTTGCTCCTCCTGGCCGTGGTGGAGATAAAAATCGAGGAAATGCTAGAAACACAGAACTGCATCCATACTACAAACGACCTGGTAAGTCTACCGGATTTTGTAAAAAATCTTGTAAAAGTCTTATTCCTCAAAATTGTGCAAAATTTTTAATTACTTGAAATGATCTTTTGACTTACTTTGTTCAGGTAAAGGTCACAATCATGATTGTTGCGATGCGTGCGGCGAAGGAGGTGACTTGATTTGTTGTGATTGTTGTCCGGCCTCGTTTCATTTCTCTTGCCATTGTCCGCCATTGGAAGAGGAAGATATTCCAATGGGTGATTGGATTTGTTTAAGATGTTATCACAAAGAAAAGTCAAGACTGACCACCATTAAAGCAAACACACCACAGCCTTCAACTCCTGAAAATGAATTGGAATTGGATCCTTCGATTGAAGTCGTTGAAAATCCAACGGCTACTAATTCGACTTCTTCGACTACGAGAAGTTCAAGAGGAGGTCGGGGAGGACGTGGAGGAAACCGAAAGCAGCAGACGGTAGTGGAGCTGTCCGAGATTGAAAAGAACAAAATCAAGATGTACAGACTGAAGTACGACAAATACTTGAAAGCTAAACCAATTACAAATTCTCCATTTGACGCTTTGATCAAAGCTTCCCAGGTAAAGATATTTATTTTCACAATTCAATGATTTGTTGAATGTTGAGTAATTTACATTCTTTATTCTAATTTTTTAGGTGATGAACGCTGAACAATTCAAGTTACCACCAGAACTGCATCCTAATGAGCAATTGCCATTTAGCTGGAAGTGGAAGGAAGAAAGACAAGATGATTACGATACTTATCCTAAAAATTGCTATGTTTGTGGCAAGACAAGTCGAGGAATGCCGACAGTAGCTTGTGACTTTTGCCCTTTAGTCTACCATTTAGACTGTCTTGATCCTCCACTCTGTGAAATTCCGACTGTAAGTAGAAACTGGTATTCTCACGGTCAAAAATTTGTCAAAACTCTCATAATTCTAGACAATCATCCAAAAATTCCCATTTTACAACATTGAAAATATTCTCTATCTATTTCATTTTAGGATCGTTGGATGTGCCCAAACCACGTTGAACAATACATCGATTCCAAACTGGTGAGTTCAACTCGACTCTCGGAAAGACTTGCACTTTGGCAAAAGTACGCACGTGCCCCAATCAATATGGAAACTGTTCGGATGGAGTTTTTTCGCAAAGTGCGAACTGGAAAATTGTTCCAAAAAAGTAAAACGCTCAAAGCGCAAAGACCGGAAAACATGAGAATTAAAGTGCCACCCTACATCAAAAATCTATATAAAAATCCCACATCTGGATTTCCTTTAGAGCAGCAGCAGCAGCTTTCAATAGAGCAGCCTTTAAATCCAATTCGACCTTCATCTAAAGACTTGCATGAAGACCAGGAAGAATGGCTTAAAAGTGTCATCGCCTTACAAACTAGCATAGTGCATGAAGAGTCTAAAAAAGTTCATAAGGCCAAAAAGGTTAAAAAGATCAAATCCAAGGCCAAAGGTGCTTCAGAAGATTCCGATTCGACAGATTCAGAATGCGAAATGGAATGTGAGGCCACAGATGAAATCTCCGTGGAAGCACAAGAACAAATCAGTAAATATTTGTCCAAAAAGGCCAAAAGTCTGAAGAAATTGAATCCTCAAGTACGTGATTTCCTAGCTACACAAAGACTCCAACAACTCTTTAGTAAACAACCCCAAGAGTTGAACATCCGAGCCAGAGCATCATTGATACCTTTGGACTTGAAGAAACGTGATCATTGTCCTCTGACCTTTCGGACTTTCAAAATTGGTCAAGGCAGTACTGTGGACCTAGACTTGAGCTCTTATGGAAAGTGCCAATGCATTTCAAATTTTCATGCCTCCATCTTTTTCGACCAATACGCTAGAATATTTGAGTTGATGAATTACAGTGAACATGGAACAATTGTGGACAATGTGATTTACTCTGGAGATGTGTCTTTACATTCGCCAGCCTCCAAAATTGATTCCAGACTGAAACGGATGGCTAAAAATTCGCATGTTCAAGCTGAGGATCAAGGTTGCTTTTGCCCATCCAGCATTGCAGAACTGAATTATGAGAAGGGATGTGAGGTGTCTGCAGCATTGCATCATGGATCTTACATCAGATTTGGTTGCTTACAATTTGTATTTTCAATCTTGTCTTATGACAATGAGATTGAGGAAACCAAGAAGGAAGAAGATACTATTCAGAATGATGATAAGACAAAAGAAGATAATATTACTGAAATGGAGATGACCACAACTGATGACTAATGATCAGGGATGATGCAAAATTATGTTTATGTAAAAGAGTTGACCATCCTTGTTTTTTGAGCAAATGAATTGAACCCAAATTGTATCCAAAGTCACAGTGTTTGAAAATCACCCAAAAAAAGGAGATTTTTTGGGGCTTGATTTTCAAACAATGTGAAATTATTACTTCAAGATGGTTTTCTGTATTATTTTTAACGCTGCACTGATGGATATACAAACATAATAATTTAGGTAGTTAGAAATAGGGGATCAGTAGAGAAAAAAGTGGGCAAAATTAGAAAGAAGGCACTCGTGCCAATTTTGTATTAAGGCCTTGAACGAATTCGTCGATTCTGGCCGACAGTCCGGAAAACTTGCTGGGTTCAGGTCCAATCATCTTGACCAGTTGAGGCACATCTCGATGGGCAATAGTGCAAAATTTGT
Source organism: Oithona nana (assembly GCA_900157175.1). NCBI lineage: Eukaryota > Metazoa > Arthropoda > Copepoda > Cyclopoida > Oithonidae > Oithona > Oithona nana. The sequence continues at coordinate 530,014 of LT727922.1, read as the reverse complement.
CCAAAGCTTTCATGCAGCGAAAAACGTGTTCTTCGGAGGGTTTGCCTTGGAAAAATTGCAAAATGGCCATTGCCAATTCACTGCACACATCATCAAAGACCTAAAAGAAAAATCGTTATTGTGAAGAATAAAACTTGGGAAATGGAAATGTTATTAGCACTACACAGGGTATGACTTTTTCAATTTGACGATTTTTTTGGGTCAATAGAAATGGTTAGTTGTCAAATCACCAAAAATGTCTCATATGAACCAAAAATAGCCGAAATTGCGCCTGTACTTCCTAACAAGGATTTTTGGCGCGAAAATTCACAACAATTTTCATAAACTGGCTTGGCTCGCAATGTTGTAAAATGAGACTTTTGAGTGTTTTTTAAACACAGTGGAAATGGTTAGTGTTTCAAAATTACTGCTTGTGTCGTGTCTTTTTTGTTGGAAGCAATAATACGAACCGCGGCTTTTACCTCCCGCGTGCCCAAATTATGCATGATAGCTGACCCATAGTCAACTAAAGTGGGCGTGTCACCCAAAAGCGCGTTGACCGCCACTTTGGTTGTCACCCGGATGTTTGAAAGATCCCAATTGCCGGACGCCCATTCGGAAATGTAAAGGCACCATTCAGCTGAGGAATTGTGTTCGAAAAGGTTCGCAAACTGGAAAAAAAATTCCAATATTTTTCCCGGAAAAAATGCTAATTTTTCCCGGAAAAAATGCTAATTTTCCGGAAAAATTCCATACCAAAAGTGCCAAAGCTTCTTGTTCGCGGATTGGTAGTCGGTCGCATTGTTGTGCATAATTCATGAGAATATGATCTTTTCTGTCCATATGAAGGATAAGAACGATGTCATCGTTGCCGGTACCATAAGCCAAGAGCCTTAGCAAGGCCACACGTGCTTCACTAGGCATGGCGGGATCGGTTAAAACTTTGCCTAAAAAAGAAACAAATCCTTCGGCTAGCACCCAAGTTCCTTCATTTTTGATGATCCAATCTTCCATTTCACGCAGCCGATCTTGGCCTTCATCGTCTAAAGCATTCACAATGGTCTTGACCAAGTCTTCAAAATCCTTCATATGCTTTAAGAATAATGAAAAATTCGGTAAATTAGGCTTTGACTAATTGAATAAAAAAAGTTACATCGAATTCTCGAAAGGTCACCGGAGGCTGAGCGGGCGTCTGGTTTCTCTTGGGAACCTCAATGGCCTCATCGAGATCTTGTGGTTGGGTGGGTGCAACTTGTCCTTGTTCAGCCATTCTCCCTTTTAAATCATATCACAGACAACAGTTTCCGGTAAGGGTCACAAACAGTATTTTGGGATGAAAAAGCTGATGCCTAAGTTGGACACTGGCCAAGAATTTGAGATCAGCTACAACTACTACCCAAAAACTTTCTAAACGTTTTTACACTCTTTTTAAAATCGGCTGACTCATGAGATGACTACTCAAATTATTTCATCCTTCTGACATAATTTTGAAAGTGGAAAAGGCCAAGGATTTTCCTTGTACTCAAGGCTGATGCAGATTTTTAATCTAAAACGACGATAGAACATCATCACTACTAAGATGAATGAGCAACTTTGGGCTTTCTAATTTAGGTGTACTGCTCAAGCTGTCCCAACATGAACATTTCTTTACCTAAAGGCTTGACAAAAGTTTTCAGTTTCAGAAAATTGTCCAAAATTGTCTCATTTCAATTTTGAACTTGGTATGTATGTTAGATTAATTCTCCAAAGGAAAAAAAAACTTGTTAGATGGCGTTAATCAAATTATTTTGTCCGACTTCTTTACGGAAATGTGTGTCTGATATTTTCAAGTGAATATCTACTTGAAAGAAAATGAGACATTTTTCAGTGAGTTTTAAAACACTGTGAACTTTCTCTCGCATGATGTCTATCTTGTAACAAATATGTGCCACGTTCTTTTGACCTCATTGTAACAAAATTATCTATTAACCCCAATTACAGTGTTTGAAAATAACCAAAAATGTCTCACTGGCACATTTTTTGAATTGATGTATTGGGAGAAAAAATGAATATCCGTTGATTTGAAGCGTTGCATATTTATTATTTTTTTGGCCTAGAACAATAAAGTTGATAAAATACAGTATTTCGAAGTCAGAAAAAGTCTTTAACAGGTAGTCTGGAAGTAACGCAGCTTGAATCCCACACCTCCTCCGGTACCTTCATCATTGGCCGCCGCAGACATTTCATAGGTGTCTGAGTGAAAGACCAAACGGAAGGGAGACACGCGAGAGCAAATGGTCTTGCTAGCAGCGCCAACAGCGGTAACCAGACCGGCCTGGGTTCCGCAAACACTTTGAGGAACAGCAGTGTTGTCATCAGCCTTGACAGCTCCGGGAATCATGACGCAATCGTAACCACCCTTGTTATCAATACCTTTACCATCGACACCGTAGGCGCAACATTCTTCTCCCTTGACTTGTCCCATAGCGATGTTGACATCTTTGGACACACCGAAATCGATTAAAGCATCAGCCGACCAGCAGACACGACAGTTTCCGGATTCCCTCCTGAAGCAGACGAAAAAACTCAACATAAAATAAATGCGTCATCGAAAAGGGAAAAAAATCCGCGAAATTGACTAATGACAACCAAATAATTGTAAAAATTAAAAAGAAATTGAATAGAGACGTTACCTCACGCAGATAGTTTGTGTTTGGTCAGCCAAATGTTTACCCCCATCAAAGTTATAAGATTTAACAATGTTGGTAGCTCCAGGTCCGAAAAACCATTGGTTGCAACCGGAAGGAGCCAAATTTTCGTAATTGCAAGAATATTGGGAGACTTTGATGCTCCACATACGGTTGGCCACGGAAGTCACGCCCACGGCATTTTGACCAAAAGCAAAGTCCAAATCGTGGCATGCATCAGAGACATCAAAGTAGACGTGGAATCCGGTGTTGGTACCGCAAATGACGGGTACGGTATCTTGGTTAGAGATGGCAAAAGTATCGGTCAGGCAACGGGCAGCGTTGGCTACTTTTTTTCCGCCAGCAGTCGCCACCTGCTCACCATTGAGGATGGCGCCCACGGAGGCGGAATCAGTGGAAGGTCCAGTGATGGCAAAGGTCAAAAAGTCCAAACGGATTTGGCAGATATCTTCGGAGCATTTGCAGAGGCGGGTACGGCAACCGCCTGCTACAGCGTTGTTGCCGGTGCTCTCGAAGTAGGTGCAGTTTTCCGCGATCGTTGAACCGCATCCCAGTGAGACTATAAAAAATGATGACGTTAGACATAAAGCAGTAGATTACTAAAGTAAGATCATTTCGGCCGAAATTTTAGAAATTAGGTAGGCATGGGCAGGTTAGCTAGTAGGCTTATAAAAAATGATGACCACACACATAAAGCAGTAGATTACTAAAGTAAGATCATTTCGGCCGAAATTAGGTAGGCATGGGCAGGTTAGCTAGTAGGCAGCATTGGCCGACACGTCTAGGCCTTGCCAAATGGCCACTGAATTTATTTTACTTTAGTAATCTACTGCTTTAGTTACACAGTGTGGAAAAATCTTATCTAAAATGTCTCAATTATGAGTTATGAATAAATTGTAAGAAAAAGTTGCCAATTTTGGTCGGGAAAAATGAAATACTTACAGATACAGCACACCCCGTAGCCGTCCGCACAAGATCCGTCGCTGACCCCGCCGCGGTCCGAACATTCTTCGCTGGTATAACAAGTTCCGTTTTTGGTTCCGCCGGTTACTTCGCAAGGAATATTGGGGAATTTGACCACTTGGAAAATAGCCACTAGAAATAGAAGATGAATTAGTCAACCGATACATACCAAAATACAGGGTGACCACACAAAGCTCATCGGAACTTGTTGGGTCACCCTGTATGATAGAAAATGGTTACATTTTCCAGCTCCATCGCGTAATTCCGCAGAATTGGCCAAAGTAGCCAAAATTGTGGCGGCCAAACTGAGAGATGCCAACACCTTCATTGCTTGAATCCAAAGATGTGATTGAGGCTTCCGAGGCGCTGGCGCATCCTTTTTAAACCCTTTGCCGTCGTGGGCTTGGCTTACTTTTCAAAAATAGCTTAGTAATACGACCTGTTCCGTGCGCGTTATCCCAACCCTTTTTAAGCCCGCCAATTTTCTCTTTTACCATCATTCTGTTCGAGGTCTCAAGATTGAAAGGATGCAGAAAATCTTGTACCTTAGCGCGGTCTTGGCCGTAGCCTTTGCCGTTGAAGTCCAAGTAGAAAAAGGAAGGGAAGGAAAATGTAAGTATCATTTACTTTTGCGCAAGTCTGGAAAATCTTTTTAACATTGATATGTATTTTGGCAGTATTTTCACTGTTTAATGTGGTAACCTTCAAGAATTTACCCTGTACCTCCGAAAGTGGTAGTCGTAATGGTACCTGTTATACCACCACTGAATGTAACGACAAGGGCGGTAAAAGCTCAGGAAATTGTGCTTCAGGGTAATTATCATTTAGATTCATAATACTGAAACATGTATATTTTGCGGGAAGGAATTCAAAAATGCCCACTCCGCTCGCCAAATTGTCAAATGAGACTTTTGAGGTAGTTTTCATCCACTGTGCATTTACTTTTGTATGATTCTGCAGCTTTGGAGTCTGTTGTCTATTCACCGTGCAAACTGCCAGCCAAGAAATCAACCAAAATTGCACCTACATCCAAAACCCCAGCTTCCCTTCAGCTTATAGCGAAACCTCCGCTTTGACTTACACCATCCGCAAATGCGCCGATGATGTCTGTGCTGTTCGCTTGGACTTTGAAACCTTCACTACCCAAGGTCCCGCCGACACCCAGGAGATTGGCGGTGGCGTTTGCGTCGATTCTTTGGTCATTTCGGGAACCAGTGGCCTTTCTTCTCCCGTAATTTGCGGCTCGAATACCGGTCAACATGGTAAATATTTTTTAATAAAATTTTCCGTCAAAACAAAGTGACCTAATTTTTTTTTTGTTTTTAGTGTACATGGATATGGGAGGGGCCTCAACCGCCACCGCCACCGTGGCTTTCACTTTCGCTGGGGCCTCCACTACCCGGATGTGGGAAATCAAAGCCACTCAAATCCCTTGCTCCGCCAACTACCGACCCGACTCCGGATGCCTTCAATACCACCAAGGCTTGACCGGCCGAATTGAGACCTTCAACTTTGCCAATACCGCCACTCAATCCCACTTGGCCAGTCAAAATTACAACATTTGCATTCGTCAAGAACAAGGATACTGTTGCCTCCAATACACCACTTGTTCCGATGCCAATTCGTATAGCTTGGATACCTTGATTGCGGCGATGGCCAAGGTCGATACCAACTGCGCCATGGACTTTTTGGGTATTGATGGCATCGGTTTGACATGTTCCACTGCCACCAACCGTGTCCAACATACCAAACTTTGCGGAGGCATTTTCCATGCTGAAGATGCCCTGGCCCAATCGGCGGTGTCTCTTTGCGATTGTACCGCTCCTTATGGAATCAATGTGGTGACCGATGCCGTCTCGGATGTTGCTAATAATGCCGCCAATACGGCCGTTTCTCGTGGTACTTGCTTGGAATTCAGACAACTTCCTTGTTAATTTAGTATGACTGATTAGTTTCATGAGTTCTCAAATTGTATGTCGATTATAGTATTCATTTGTCTTTTTTTGGCCTAGAATCAATAAAATAGTAATGCTTTCAATGAATTAAACACGAGATATCTTTATTTAACCTATACTTGTCTCAGTCCTGGAAATTCTTATCTGATCTGAGTCGGATCGATTCAAAAAGTGGGTTCTGGAACTGACTTACTAGAGTTAGAGTCTCGAGGACGGAGGTTCCGAGGACAACTGAAGGCATAAAATTGCAACTAGTTTCACGTCGAGTGATTTCCGTTAGAAAATGTTTGCTGGTAGTACTGTGGTGCAAACGCCAAACGTTTTGGTAGGGTCAATATCTACCCAGAAGCCACTTCCACCGTTCCACGGGCACTGTGACATTGTGTTGAAGCTCGGTGATTAGAGAATTAGAGAGACAAAAGGCGATGACATGCCACTTCGAAAGTTTTGTGCAGCAAATCGAGGCTAACCAGCATAGGATTTACACAGATGAAAAAAAACCGATCATTTTGTAACTGGGTTATTTTCATTCTTCTGAATTCTTCTGAACCAGACTTTTAGAAGAGTTAAGACCTCAGATTTCAAATCGGACAAAAAACGTTCTTAAGAAATAAAGTTACAGATAGACTAAAACGTACAAGGTGGACGAAATAATCGGAGAAAAATTGGGAATCATAGAAATCAGATCCACTTTGGCTTCTAACTTTTGATCCACTGAACGGAATTGAGTCAAATTTGAAATCTGTGGTCCTGAGACTTGTCTGTCCTTTTAGTGTAAGTTAGTATGTTTGTTGTAAATGTAATGTACTTACTCATTCAAAATGTCACGTTTTACACTATTGCGAGCGAAACGTGAGACGTACATTTTCATAGTAAAAATATTATTGATTTTCTACTTTGAGACTTCCAAGCTTGATATAAGATGACCATGACGTCTACATTTTTTCTTCACGCAACGAAGAGGTTGGTTTATGACAAATTTAGACAAAGAGTTATTGGTTCTTTGTGGATTAGAGCATAAAGAACATATTGTGCCAAAGAAACAAAAAAGTAAAAAAACCCGATTATTACTACATTTCTGCTTCACTTATTTGACTACCAATTCATCGGCTTTGACACCTCATTTCGGTCATGTAAACCAAATCATTAAAGAAAAGTTTAGGACTGAAAGGAACTCTTAACCGTGAACAGTTTAACGAGAAAATCTAGCTGTAAAAATCATAAAGAAAATGTTCAGGTTTTCAACCACTAATTGACTGTTGCTTGTGCTAAAAAATGGTGAATAAATCCTCTCTCCCATGACGAAAAAAGCCATGATGAATTTTCATTTTTTTTTGTCACCACCATCTTGCTGTTAGGCGTAATTGCTTTGTAAGCCTTTCCTTTATGGCATATTAGTGAGATGATGCCAAATTTTCTCACCAAACGTAATAAGGTTCTAACCTCAAGTTTCTCTTCTTTTTCCGACTTTTTTTGCCAATTTATCAACCGTTATTTTCTTCAAAAGTATGGGAAAATCATAAAAAATGTCTTATTTCAATTTTCGCGCCAAAATTAATATTTGTTCTTTTTTCCCTTTTTCCATTGAATTTTTGTTTTAAAAGGGAAGAAATTGTAACTGCAGATTCTAGTGTTGAATTCTGACGAGAAAATTATATAATTTGCAAAATGATACAAAATCGCTTTAACTCGCTTCGCTCGCAACGCATTGATATAAAATTGTATTGAGATGAGCATTGAGCAAGCGAAGCGAGCGAGACCATTCTCTACCATGGGGTGTAACGTCCCTGAGCCGGATCAACCTCGCTACTACATAAATACATACCGTATTTCTTCGATTAAAAGGTTGCGGACTCTAATCGAATGTGACCTCTATTTGAATGCGACTTTTAGTCGAAGAAATACGGTAGTCAGAAAAAGGGCCGTTGTAGTAAATAATCCTTCATATTTTGATTCCAAAAAAGGATAGAAGTGCCGCTGTAGTAAATTTGTCTTCTCTGGAAGAAATCACGCTCCTGTTGCTATCTCATGAACGAAGACAAGTCTCTCTTTAAAGTTTGATATCAGACGAGGCGAGACAAAAAAGAAAAATAGATCCCATAAATCAAATAGTCAAAACCATAGCGTAAGTAGGTAAGAAGTTTTTTTAAGATAATTAGTTATGGCTAATACCGTTGCCAAAACAACATCATTAGAATTTCCAAATTACTGTTCTAAGAATGGTTAATGATTTACCAGCAAAAAAGTAGCTCATAGTATTTGAAAATCACTTCAAGAAAGTCTCATTTTACAACATTGCGCGAGCGAAGCTAGCTAACTTTTTCTAAAGCATTTGAATTTTTGCACCGAAAATCAATACATATTAAAATCGGCAGTTACAATTTTGGCTATTTTTGGCGCAAAAATTCAAATATCTAGGATTAATCCAGAAGAAATTTGATGTTTGGCGAGAAACTTCAAATGAGACTTTTGAGGAATTTGCAAACACTGTGTATTTCCCGTAAGGAAAAACTTTTATGAAAAGAGTTGATTTACTGATGCCTCTAATCATTGACTTTGACAGAACACAGAAGCAATTTTAGAATTTCCGCATGATGGCTCTCTACCACCAACCATAAAGCAAAAACCGCGTCTCGTGAAAACCATCGAGAAAAACCAGGCAAAAAATGGCTTGTCATTAATAACTCAACGTCGTCGTAGGGTTCAACGACCATTCAGCACACATCTTGGGAAAAGAATCTATTGATCTCACTTTCCAAAAAATCTTAGAAAAAGGGGAATTATGTATTACACAATGTTTGACAATCACTTTGAAAAATATCATTTGACAACATTAGTACAATTTTTGTGACAACAATCTTTTGGTGCGAAGGTTGACATATTTTAAGATATGTCTTATTTGAATTTTCGCGCCCAAACAGGCCAAAATGACAACTATATGTATCAAATTAAAACGTTGTCAAATGAGACCTTTCTGGTAATTCTTAAAAACACTGTGTCTAATAATGAACAAATCACAATTTTTAATGACCCACACGTTTTCGTCTTGTTTCTTGTGGTGAAGAATGAAGTCTGGATTGTTGTCGTTCAGAATATTTCAAGTGATGCAATTGATTGGGAGTCACCCCAACAAAGGCCCCATTCGAGTCTTTGACAAAAATTCGATTAAAAGGAGGTTCAGGAGGATTTGAAGGAGTATAGTCCTCCTCTTCTTCCTCGGAACTGGGCAGTGTATCTGTATCAGCTTGTGGAGGAGGTGCTTGACCACGTTGTCGGGTCCAAACGGGAGGATCACGATGATTTTCAGGCTCTGAATTGGATTCGATCGGCGAAGAACTATCCGAAGAACTACTGAAATAAAGAAAAAATGTACCGACATATCACTACAGTATGATTTTTGTTCACATACCGGGTGAAGCAACAAGTTTTGGATGGAAACGTTCTTTAAGCAATTTTCAAAGCCACGAAATTAAAATTAGACATTTTTCATGCCAAAAAAAGTCGTCAAATTGCTTTTGTGACATTTTGAGATTTACTGGTAATTCTCTGACCAAAACTTGATGGGACACCCAGTATGCCAATTAAATGGTTTGTGTTAAAGTGGCCAAGGTTTGCGCAATCTAGACCTTACCTGTTTGGAGTAGAATTCAAACATTCCTCTGATCTTCTGAGAGTGGCTTGTACATGATGTTGTCTCAAGGATGCCAAGCCCATGGTGGGCTGCTTGATTGAAGACAATGCTGGATTGGGTAAAGGCTTAGAAGATCTTTTCCTTCGTGTCCTTTTTCTTTGGGATGTCGAGGTTCCTGCCGTTACCGAAACTGCGGTATTCGCGTTATGCACCATTTGGTAAGGATTACTGTTGCTCTGAAAGTTTTATAAGAAAGTTTTTTATGAGTTATGAGTCTGATAGGGAAGCTTTTGGTGAGCTACGTACCGATTTACTGCATGCGTCGGATAAAGGCAACGTTGACTGTTCTTGAAACACTAAAGTACTGATATGAGGCCTCGGATTGATAGCCAAATTCTCATTGGGATTCAATAAAAGTTGTCCTCCTCGCTTGACATCTGACACATCTTGATAAGCTGAAATAGGTACTTGTCCTTTACTGGCTGCTCCGCAGTCAGCGTCCGGAAGGACAAAGGTAGCATAGGGATAAATATCATCCGGATCCTGAGGTACTTTTCCCATCGTGTCCGCTTCGAAATGGGATGAAGAATTGTAAAAGAGTTGATTAGGATTATGGGGATCAATGGTAGTATTGCCAACTTGAGCATAAATTCGGTGATGATCTTGAGCATGATGATTATCATGTTTGTCCATCGTGTTTTGTCCAATGTAATGCGTCGACGGATCTTCAGTTTGTAAATAATGTCTTTTGGTCAAATTTTCCATTTTCCTTTTGAGGCAAACGGCGAATCCGGCGACCAAGACAAGTACCAATAACAGTCCCAAAATGAGCGGAATCATAAATCCCAGTTGAGTATTGAACCCATTAGCCTCGAAATGGTTTCCATGCTGAGTGGATTCAATTCCCAATTGAGTGCCAGCTTTGGAATTTCCCGCGGCTTTAGAAGATACGGTGTGGAAGTTGTAGGCGAAGTCTGTCGACCCGGCGGGATTGTTGGCCTTGATCTTTAATTCATACGCTGTCTCCGGATCTAGCTGACGGATGGTGAACCGCCTGGAACGGAGTCCCAAGTCGTTGGAAACCAAAGTCCAATGAATGTCTTGGACTTTGCGGTAGCTGACAATGAAGTAATCGATGGGACAAGTACTACTTGTCCAGGAAAACAGGTCTAATCGGACTGAGGTGTTGGAAGGATGGACGAATTCCGATGGGGTCGAGGGAGCCAATGGGACGTGGCCTAGTGTTTTGACGGCCTCTAGAGGCTGCGATGGAGGACTTAGACCCTGCGCATTGGTACATGTTCCATATATACTGCAAAGGAGAGAAAAAATCATAAATCATTTCAAAAAGTCTCATTTTACAACATTATAGGGTTCAAAATTCCAATGTGGCCAATTCAAATTGCACAGTGTTCAAAAAAAGATATTTGAATTTCGCGCTCTAAAAAGAAAATCATGTTTATTGGGCGCGAAAATTTGAGTTCTCCGGAATGATAACACAGTGTTTAAGAGAATATTTTCATCAAAAATTCATCAAAAAAGATGAAAGAGGCTATTTTCGCGCTCAAAAAAAAAAATCATGTTTATTGTGCGCGAAAATTTGAGTTCTCCGGAATGATAACACAGTGTTTAAAAGAGAATATTTTCATCAAAAATTCATCAAAAAAGATGAAAGAGGCTAGGTTTTTCTGACCTGTAAGTTGTCCCACATTTGAGCCCCTTGATGGTGAGCGAGTTCAAGTTCCTGGCAGGCAGTAAAGTTTCCTGCGGCTGACCGAATTTGGCGCGATGAAATATGGAACACCAAAGAAGTGGTTGAACGATATTGGAAGCTTCCGTTGCAGCATCTTTGAGTTCTAATTTGGCTGAGGTTGCATCGGTCTCGATCAGCCTCAAGCCAGGCGGCTTTGGCACGTCTACAATAAATTGCAAAAGTTCAATGAAAAAGTGCTTTCTAAAGGGCAACACAGTATAGTAAAAGCACATTTTTTGTCCAAAAATTATATTTGCCAAAGATCTACATTTTGACCCAAAAATGCAAACAAAAAAATATATAATTTTTGAAATCAAATTGAGTTTTTGGACAAAAAGTGGAGTTTTTGCACAATGTGCAAGTCCAACTCACGTTCAACTTTGACGGAATAAGTAATGGAATCGTATTCTTCCATTTGCCACATTTTGACTCGACAGGAATAATTTCCCGCATCTTCCAGCCAAACATTATTGAATTCCAGGTGGTTTTTCCGGATGGATATTCGGCCTTTGGCTCGACCCTCCGAATTCCGCACATTATGACCTCGACCTTTGAACCAATCGATCTCCACATTGTGCTCTTTAGCCGTCGTATAGAGGCACGGTAAATGGATGGATCCGCCCACAGGCACCCTCAAAGTGTGCCCAATAGAAAAGATACCAACTGTAATAGAAGATTTATGAATTTTCGGGCAAGAATTTTTTTTTGACATAGTGTGTGTGTAAAGTACTTTTTACTATTATGTATTCGTACCGATATTATGCTTGGATCTGGCTACTCGATATCCCTGTATGATGGAGGCATTGCCTTGGCCTAATAGGGAATTGGCCACCACCCAGAACTGATAGTAGACGGAAGGTTTAAGACCTTCGGCGATGTAATGCAGGTTACTATTGGAAGCCTCTATTTGAACTTGATCAGTGGATATTTCTTCGGCTGCATCGTGTTTATGCCGAATATGGAGGGTGTACCCCGTGATGGGCACAAAGTTTCTTTGCGGTGGCGGAAGCCAAGAGATGATCACAGATGAGTCAGTTTTGACAGTAATTTTCAATTTTTGGGGAGATTCAGGCACTGAAAAAAAAACCGTTGACAAAATATACTTTTACTGTAAAGTTCAAAACTTTCACGAATTTTTTGACCTATCGTGACATTTAGATATTTTTTGCTACATCTTTATACAAAACTTGTTGGAACACCTTGTAGACTGCAGTATACATGTATTTATGCTTACCAGATGGTTTGGTTGGGCAGAAAATTGGCAGTGAGATGGGTCCCTCTCCGTGGCTGGTTTGAGCATTGAGCATAATGCTGTAATTGCCATTGGGCTGCAGGCCTTTTAGCACAAAGGTGGCCTTGGAATTGATGACTTTGAGAGCTGAAGGAGCCACTTGTTCTACTCCCCCATTAGAACCTGCAAAGAACAAAAAGAGACAGCCTTCTTCACTAATGAAACAAAATCGAAATGAGGACCAAGACGACACAGTGTTGAAAAATCACAGAAAAAGTGTCTCATCTTTGCTCGCCTAAAAGTTGTAAAATGAGACATTTTGGAATGGTTTTCAAACACTGTACGACGATACGCCTAATGAGAACAAAGGATCGAGTTTTAGGGAAAGAAGGCTAATCAAAGGCCACTTGAGAAGCTAAAAATCTCAAGCCAAACTAGCTCAAGGACTTCTTTTTAAAAGGTAAAACTTACTGTCTTTGAGGTCTAAAGAGGTTGCTTCTTGGTAGTGGATTTTATAGCTGGTAAGTTTGCCTCTCAACTTTTCAGCAGAAAGCAGGTCCCACTTGAGTTCGATCCCCGCTGAGGTCACACCCTGGCACGAAATTCCCTCGGGTGGACTTGAAGGAGCTGCAAAGGGATTCAAGATTTTCCAAAAATGCACTTTTTTTCCAGTGGTTTATTGCTTTGATTTGCCTCCAGGACACAATGTTTAAAAATCATCAAAAATTGTCTCACTTAAATTTTCAGGCCCAAAAATTCCAAGTAATGAGACTTATGGTATTGATTTTCCAACACTGTGCGCACAATACAAACAAATTCTCACCATCTGCTTCCGTTGTGGCCTCCATTTTGGCCACGGGTCCTCGGCCAAATTGGTTGTAAGCTTGAAGCAGTATTTCATATTTGGTGTGTGGTTCTAAGTCCTTTAAGAGGAGTTGTAAATCAGTGGCATCATAGCGCTCGATTTCCGTCCAATTGTAAGCTCCTAAAGCGCTAGAACTTGAACTGCTGCTACTTGTCGTTGTCACCATCATTATATTCTTCTCGGACTCCGAAGCTCGTGAATGATGATGTCTAGAAAGTAGAAGAACTGGAACATTAGCTTGGTGTTTCTTTCTTTTATGATGAAATGTAATGTACCGCATTCGTCGCCATCCAGCTCGATATCCCTGAATGGCCCCATTCCATTGAGAGCGATCAGGGTCCGACCATTGAAGAAAAAGGCTACTAGGAAGCGGGGAACTGGCCTTTAAGTCCACTGGTTGTCCAGAGGGTTTATCGCCTAAAGTCCAAAACTGGAAGGGAAAAAAAGAATAAGGAAAATTGAATGCCAGGCAAGTGTACCGCAGTCTTCAAGTATCCTCTGTTCAAGCAACCAGAAAATAATATTTTTTTTCTCTTTCAAGTTTTGAGTCTCATTTTTTGTAAAAAAAAAAAAAAATATTTCAAATCCACATTTGAAATCGTATCACCAAAAATGCTACTTTTCACAATTTTTCCACTCTGTGAGTTTTTGCCGCACTAAATTAGGTTTTTCACCGGTATTGCTACGCTAGACAGACTGGTAACAAGAGAAGAAGAAGTGCATTGGGCTTTTTTGGGCACTAGCTGTATGTACTAGCAAAATCTGCAATAAGAAGAAGAAGTCTAGCCCTCACGTGGGAGCCGTTTTTCACATGCACTTTTCAGCTTCTTTCAGGAGGAAAGGCAGCAGCTGGGATCGACTTGGAAAAAGCAGCTGCATTCCTTTGCCGAAGAACCAAGAAAGGAACTTCTACTAAAGGAAGTGTCACGTTTGCGGTTTATGTTCCGTTCAACGGGGATTTTCATTTTCGTGCTTACCACGATGACATTGGAAGGATCTCCGGTTCCTAAGTCATTGGCCGCACGAATCCGAGCCTTGTATTGAGTGTAAGGCCGCAGGTTTTCCAACAGACTCGAGTAGAGATGACCACGCACCTGTTTTTCCAGACTCTTGGAAGGTTCCCAAGGGACTAAAAAAAAGAAGGAAAAATACAATTTCTGTTGAACAAAGAACGAGAGCTGTTTTATCGTTGTAGTTTCTAGGACCCATAAACTGATTATGACTGGCTAAAGCACTTCTTTTTCCTGCTTTAGTGTCGATGTCTACATTGGTGATGGCCGATGGGATAGCAGCGGAAAGAATAGTAGCTCCGGATGGGGGAATGAAGAACAAAGTTTTGTTTGACCATATATCCCTCAAAAATGGGGATGTTGAGAGAAAGGGAGAAAGCAAATGGGTTAGGGTGACCGGGGTGTCAATAGCCAACTTTAACCACGTTTATCTACCAAATTCTAAAATCAGATAAGTATCCTTAAGAGTGTCCCTCAGTCGGATTCGAACCCTTGAGTTGACACCCCGGTCACCCTAAAATGTGCGTGTTAAACACGTTCCAGTTAGAGGGTTTTTGTCATCGTTGTCCGGGTTTTTCTAGGACACTACTTCTTCTTCATTGTGCGAAGTTTCTTATTTGCTTGGACAAATAAGGTGTCTCCTTTCGAGCAGCTATTTACTTTAAGGGGAGACCAAAAAAGAAAGCTGTGATGATGCTCCATATACTGGCTACTCCTTTCTATCTAGCTCTAAACTAAAAACGATGAACTAGCCCGCATTGAATTACCAAATATTTCTACAGTAGACAGTATACAAAGAGAGCTTTTTGATGTTTAAGGCTGCTTCTATAAAGATAGATTAGTGCCAAAATTACCAAATCAGACTCACCGCCAGTAGAATTATACGCGTTACTATAAGATGGACAAAATGGCAGTAATCTAGTCCTATAGAAGCAGATTTATAGTGCAGTCTCTCCTTACTTTGCAAGGGTGTCCATTCAATGGTGAAAGAATTGATGGGTAAATGGTCCTCAGCATCCATTGTACTCGTCCCAGGATTGTGGCTACTGGGACGTTCCCAAGAGACCCTAGCCGAAGTGCTACCGGCCTCCAGCACTTTTAAATTCCTGGGCTCATCAGGAGGCTCTGCAAAGTAGAAAATGGGTTGACGACAGCTTTCATTTCCGCTTCACAGGCAGAATCTTACCTCTGACGACGACTTTCACATTTTGTGAGTCACTGCCAAAAGGATTGGTTAAGTGGCAGGCATAAATCCCCGCATCGGCTTTCACTATATCGTTGATGACTAACACCGTCTTGATGCCGTGGCTGGTCGACAAGGTTTCCAAGGAGTATCGGCCTTGCTCCTTGCCATGCAGGAAATCTCTAGAGTCCTGATAATGGAATACAGGTTAATTCAACTATCTCACTTAGGTTCACACTGTCTTTGAAAATGGTACCAAAAAAGTCTCGCATTTTCTGCTTCGCTCGCATTGAAAATGAGACTTTTTTCTTAGATTTTTCCAACTTACTTTGGTCCACTTGACAGTGAAAGGTCTGTCTCCTCTGGCATCACAGGTCATCTTGACATGAGAGTCCTTGATGGCCGCATTGATTTTTTCGACGTCCACACTGATCTTGGGAGGGACTTTGACGGTGATGTTCACAATCACTTGCAGGGGCTGACCCACCCCATTTGTCACGTGACAGAGATACTGCCCCTGGTGACTGCTGTCCACCGATTTAAAGGATAGCACTCCCTTGGGACTTACTTCCACATCCTGGAGATTCTGACTTGGAGTGTGGAAAATCTCCACAAACTTGCCTTTGCCTGCAAAGATATGATCATCAATCATGTCAGTAGGGTTGGCAATTTGTCTAGACGTTTACTCAAAGGGTGTTCTCTTACCCATTTCCTTCTTCCATGTTGTCTTTGGTGAAGGGGATCCGTCTGCGCTGCAAGGCAATTCAACTTTCTGTCCGAGTGTCACTTCGGCGTTGGAGGGCTTTTCTAGCCAAGATGGAGGCACTGAAAAGGGTTGGAAAAGAAAAGGTTCCTTTCAGTATAGTCAAAGAGAAAGTGGGTTAGTAGTAAAGACTCTCGCACACACAGTGTTGGAAAATTACCACCAAAAGTCTCCTTTTAACACTGGTAAAATGAGACATTTTTGGTGATTGGTCAACACTGTGTGTTCTACTAGAGCCAAGCTTAAAAAGTCTTTTCATTCAGCAGAGGAAATATGAAGAAGGTCTCAGTCTTTAGTGATGATGCAATACATGCAAACAAAGCATTGGTCGTGCATTATATCATACAGAGTAAAGCAGCCTGAGGATACATGGAAAAGTAGATAGAGAGAAGATACAACAGAGAGAGAGAAGAAGCTGGAAGAATGTGAAAGCCGAGCCGCAACATTTAATGACCATAATACTGCTTCGTTTTTGTTCATCCTTTCCCCCTCCTTTTTTTTTTCCTTTTTTCAACTGGTTGGTAAAGGGGCTTTTTTTAAATAGTTTGTTCTACGATTAGTTCATTTCCCATCATCCCATAATGCATCTTCATCATGTGAAAAACTTTTTCAAAAGGACTACTTTTGTTGCGGAAACTGGAATGCCACGAAAAAGGAAAAGGATGAGTTACTTTTAAGATATCATTAGCGTTTGAAAATCACTCAAAAAGTCTCATTCACAAAAGATTGCGAACTAATTGCAGATCAATATCTGCACAAAATCCTTTATTTTTTGGGGAAGTGATTTTCAAAGACTGAGACAATTTCGAAACCTTTTTTAAAAAAATTGGTGAGTTGTATCGGTGGTAGCTTCAAAAAATACTTTGCAGCAAAAAATATTCCGATACACCAAATATTACTGATGAGAAGTAACATAGAAAGCAACTGTTACGCAGTGATGGCAGTCTCAGCCTCAGCAGCCTCTAAACTAAGATCCTGCGTAACAGCATAGTAAAATTCTGCGTGGTTGCCTCTATAAAATGTATTTTTTGAGAGGAGAGTAGTGCGGCAACGGTGGAGTCACCTTGGACGTGTAGGATGGCAGTGAAGTGGTCTGTGCCAGCCTCGTTGGAGGCCAAGCACGTGTAGTTGCCTGCATGGCCTCTGCCGAGTCTGGGTATGGTCAAAAGACTGGAAAAGTCATCTACAAGAGTGATGGTCACTTGTCTGCTGCTTTCTGCTTCCTCAATGGAGTGGCCGTCTTTGAGCCAGCTGAAGCTGACCGGCGGGTCGCCGCGGGTCAGCCCGCAGAGGACGCGCGAGCGCGCGCCCAATGTCAGTACAGAGGACAGAGAAGAGTCAGAGAAAGTCGTGCCGAAACTGAAGGGCGCTAATACAGGTGGGACTGAAGGAAAAAAAGAGAAAAAATATTAGAGAAGGTTTTAAGTTGTACCCTGGACGTTGATGCGCGTGCTAACGGCGGATTGACCGGCGCTGTTGACGGCTGCGCACGAGTAGTTGCCAATGTGCAGCTTATGGAGGGACTCTATGGTCAGCATGGAGTTGAACTCGTCAAAGTTGATTATTTTGATGGAAGGAATTTGGAGATCAGATAGAGACAGACCATCTTTCTTCCACATTAGGGTCAATGGCGAGTCGCCGCGCGCGACCGTGCAGGTCAAAGTGGTGCGATCTCCTTGTTGCAGATTGGAGGGCGCAAGAAAAGGCACCACTTTGGGTGCCACTAAAAGAATAATTCACAGTGGGTGAAAATGATAATTTTTCCTCTAATACCACACAGTGTTTAAAAATCACCAACAAAAAGTCTCATTTTACAAGATTGCAATTTTGGTCATTTTTCAAATGAGACATTTTGGTTGATTTTTTTCAAACACTATGACTGTTGGAATGGAACGAATAAATTGAATAATTTACAATAGAAGATTGCATCTAGAAAACAATGTTGACTTTCCATTTCTTTGGAAAGAAGAAAACAAAAACAGTAAGAATTTTAAAAAAATAACGCGTCCTAAATAATAGTGCATCAATTCTCCTTTGAAAATTCAAAGTTTGGGTTGGTTCTCTCCTGAAATGCATTTGGTCGTTAACCTTAGCGAAAGCTTTCGGTAAAGAAGAAATACAGTGTTTGAAAATCATCAAGAATCTCATTTTACACCATTTGTCAGAATTTTCATTTATTTGTGTGTGTTTTTGTTATTGTTGATGATATTTTAAATATGAAAATTAAAAAATATTCAGATTTTCAAACACTGTGTCAGAAAGCTTTCTAATCGACTTCTATATCATCAAATGATGCTGACTGCTGTGTCAGATGAGAAGAGTTTTCTGGAGATGTTTACCGATAACTCGAAGTAAAGTGGAGGCTGAGGCTGTCTGGCGTCCGTTTCTGCTTTTGGCAGTGCAGATGTATCCACCTTCATCAGCTTCCTTGACCACTTTTTTGAAAAGCAGGGTACCATTGCTCTTAAAGACTTTCCGCCTAAGGTCACTTCCGTCGTTGTTCAACTCCACACCCTCCTTTTCCCAAGACACACCCTCTAAAGGGTAGCCCCCCATGGGACAATAGAGAAGGAAGCTTTGCCCCTCAATGGCCTTCAAATCTCGCGGAAAATTACGGGCAGTTGGAGGACCGTAAATGTTGAGTCGTCCAAAATGTTTTTTAGATCCGGCCCTGCAAAAGATCATCTCATCATGATATGCACAGTGTTTGAAAATCACTACTGAAAGTCTCATTTTCAATTTTACTGCCAAAATAATCCATTCTGTTTTTTTAAGTAGGCAAATATTTGAATTTTTGCGCAAAAAGAATCAGTTTGTTGAAATATTGATTTTTTGCAAGTAATGTTGTAAAATGAGACTTTTTGGAGTAAGTTTCAACCACTGTGTGATGCGTAAAACTGAGGAAGAAGGATGATTTATGATAGGTAAAACAAAGGTGTCCTATAGTACCTGTTTGTGGCCTCACATCCATAAAGGCCACCATCCTCGATCAAGGCCTCGCTAATGTTCAAGTGAGAAATGACGTCGCCATGCACGGTCACATATTGGCCTATCATAAACCTGTAAAGCGAGCATTGTTGTAGTTTGCCCACTCACTGTGTTTGAAAAGACACCCAGAAATGTCTACATAATTGGAACTTTCGATTTTTTGCTAAGCAAAAATTCCATTATTTTTACTTCGAAAATAAAATGTTGCAAACTGATATGTTTTGTTGCAATTTTCAAACACTGTGAGGTGGAGCCACTGGTCAAATTAGTAAGCACTACAATGGCCTTGTGTGGCCTTTATAATGGTTTTTATTACACGGCGCATGGTTCTATTGTAGTGTCCTGGCCAAAAAACAGTAAAAATTACCGGTCTTTTTGAGGCAAATTGTATCCGTCGAGCGTCCAAGATATTCTAGGAGTAGGATTTCCTGAGGCTGAACACTTGAGGCTGACTAAAGGCCCAGGCTGCACTGTCTGATCAATAAAGGAGTAGGACAATGTGGGTAAAATGTCTGGAGAAGAAAAAGGGGAAAGAAAATATATGGGTTTGAAAATGCAATATATTGACTCTGTGTCACAGTCTTGGAAAATCACCCAAAATTGTCTCTTATTTGAATTTATGCGCAAAAATGTGACCAAACTCTCAAGTCGGTATTTGGCGAAGATTCCAATAAATTCGCCAAATTGAAAAACGAGACTTTTTTTTAGTGATTTTCAAATGTGTGTGAGTAAAAGTACCTCCCAGCCTCAATTCTCCAGATGACTGAACTTGACGTCCACTGTCAAGAGTGACAAAGCATTGGTAAACACCAGTGTCGTCTGTTTGCACGTTGTTCACCCGCAAAATTGAATCAAAGGTTTGGAACTTTCCATTGTTCTTTCCAGATGCAGTAGTAGTCACCACCCGACCGTTTTGCAGCCATTTCACAGCCTTCACATAATTCTTCAAGGTCTCCACTGAAACGTTAAGAAAAAATAGATAAAACATTCACCTCACATCCCCAGCACGACATTCAAAATTTTTCTTCTACCGTCGCAATTTGTCATTGCCAACATAAATCAAATTCAGTGCAGTATCAGCGTTTGAAAATCACTTCAAAAGTCTCATTTAGTAGTCAAAATTCACATAGAGACATTTTTGGTGATTTTGAAACAATGTGCTGCTGCTGCTGCCTCATTAAAAAATGCATGACATAATCTGTAGCCTCTTGAAAAGTTGGGTCGGCAGCACTTCAATGCATTTTCTCAAGGTTCTTGTTCTTGTTACACTTC
This sequence comes from Oithona nana, assembly GCA_900157175.1. NCBI lineage: Eukaryota > Metazoa > Arthropoda > Copepoda > Cyclopoida > Oithonidae > Oithona > Oithona nana. The sequence continues at coordinate 509,734 of LT727922.1, read as the reverse complement.
TTCTCTTTTCTTACCATATACCCAGCATATTACTTTTATACTAGCTGTTATTGCTCTTGTACTACTACTGAGTGCACCTAATGATCCCTCTGGCATTTGGCCAAAAGGACTTCTACACTCTCCAGTGTTTGAGAATCACCGAAAATGTCTCATTTTCAATTTTTGCTTCGCCAAAAATGGACCAAGTTACACCTGCACATTTGCCAAAATTCATCAACTTTAGTAAAGTGAGACTTTTAGAGTGACTTTCAAAGACTGTGGCTACTTTGGCATCTTACTTGGAGTTGGTCGATCATCTTGGGCATAGATCTTGCATGTAAATTCTGCTTGGGAACCAAAGTCTGCCACTAGGAGGTCAGGTTCAACGGAGACGCCCATCTGGGGACGAACAATTAGGTGCAAGGTGGTAGAGCTTTCTCCAATGCTGTTTCTTGACACGCATCTGTAAGAAATAACGGAAGAGAGAAGATAAAGAAAGGATAAAGAAAATAAAGCAAGGCCCCCTTTTTGGATCCCTTAGCAAAGCTTGAAATATGGCTTTCTTTACCTGTAATTGCCAGCATCTGAAGTATTTACGTCTTTGATGATAACAGCGCCTGTAATGTGTTTGTATCGGGGATTACTGGGCAATGGGTTCAGCAAATGGTGGTGACTTTCTTTGAACCAACTGAAAATAGAAAAAAAGTAGGTTACTGTAAATTGGACCAGAAAGTGAATTTGATACAAAAATACGTAGAATGAATGGAGAAGTAATTACTACAGCTTTCTAAACCTGAGATTAAGCAAAAGGTCTGTGTCCTCCTTTTCTTTAATCTTCCCTCATCAGTTTGCTCGTAGTAGCGCAATAATCCATTTAGGGACTTATTTCGCTACTACTACATAGCTAGCTAGCTCGCAGATCAAGAAAGTCTAGGAGGACCCAAGGGAGTATTGGAAAAATCGAGGTTCAATTTCTTGCTGACATCCTCAGCTGATGATGTTGAACTAGGTCGACATCCATTTGTCAGTAGAAAGGAAAATCGTTTTTCCGGGGATTTTCGTGGCAATTAGAAAGTCACTTGATGCTACAGAAGTCAGGGTGAAATTGAAATTCAGCCTCTGTTATCAAGGGGTGGTAAATGAATATAGATTGCTTTCATCCCTTTTACTACGGTGGAATTTGATTGGCATACTTCTCACATAAGGCCAAAGAATGTGCAAGGAATTAGAAGGCTTTCTCATAGTCTTTGAAAATCAACCAAAACGTCTCATTTGATAAATGGCCAATATTTTGCCTATTGATTCAAATGTTGAGTGCTTCTTTAAAAATCTAAACGTAGAGACTTTTTAGCGATTTTCAACCACTGTGTTTCTACTTCTTCTTCTTTCTCCTCATAATTAATTTGCGGCTACTTCCACTTCTGCAGCCTCTCAAAAAGCCCTTTTCACATCAGCAGGATTTTGCACGTGCGTCAAGAAGGAGAAAGGAGAAGGGCAACTTGTCAAAATTGCACATCCCACCCCATGGAAGATTTACAAATTGTAGTGCCAGTCTGAATTTATAGAAGAACAGGGATCACAGTGGTTGGAAATTACCAAAAGGTCTCATTTTTAATTCAGTTGCTAATACGTGCGCTCAAATATCAATGCCAAAATATATAAGCAAAAGTACTATGTACTGTCAAACAAGGAGACTTTTGTTGCAATTTTGAAACACTGTATATGTGTGCAGGCCAGAGAAGTTAAACAAAGAAGAAAGCATTTCCCATAAGGGCGTTGGAGAAAATCCTGCAGAATTTCTCATTTCCTTCAAATGAAACCTAAAGGCAAATATTCCAGTGGTGCATTCAGCAAGAAGAGTAGGAAAGCGCAAAAATCATCATCTCATCTACTTTGAAAGTTACTCCAACTTCAAAGGCTGTAAAGGCTATGTGAGGGCCTTATCTGAAACTCATCCTATTAGCCTTAGAAGTTGCTGCTTCTGGCCAGAAACTTCGTTTAAATGCTAAAATGGTCTTGAGAAGATGAGAGTTGACTGATAGGTCGTCTTTAGCAACTTAACTTTTTTGTCTCACAAAAAAAAAGCGTAAGAACTGAAAATGAGACCTTACTAAATGGATCATCATGTTTACCTTGTCAATGGAGTAGGTGATCCTAATGAAAAGCATGGAAGAATGGCATCTTCTCCAGGTTTGGCCTCAATGTAGGTAGCTGAAGGATCTTGCATCACAGGTCTCTCACGTCGATGAAACTCTTCTATGCCTGGAAAATACAAAAGAAGTACTAAGCAACTTGCCGTTTAATTACCTTCTTCGCCATCCTTCAATGCACTCAACCAAACTTTCTTCTTTCATTTGTTCTGCTTGATGATGCATACCAAATAGTAGTACAACAGAAGCAAGGAGTAGCAGGCCTTTTCAAAAAGAAACTTTTCCTCTTTCCAATTCAAACAGTTTCTCCAATGCAAGGTATTCACCGTGTTTGAAAATAACTTACAAAGTCTCATTCTAAAACTTTGTTATGTTTATTATCACATTTAAAAGTGAAACATTTGGTTTTTTTTTCTATCAGCATGTGAAAGGAGTGTTTGAACATTACTACTACCAGAAAGATGAGAAACTTCATCAAAAGTTCTGGGTAATCTGGCAAGGCTAAGCTTGTCCTAATCCCTGTGTCCTCATCTTTTAAATATGAGAGAATGTCTCCTATTCTACTTTCCCTGGGGAGAGAAAGGAAGCGCAATATTTTGCACATGTTGCTAGGCTTTTATGCTCATAGAGTCCATCATGATCCATTGTAGCTTGTCTTCCATCAATCATGCGTTTTGTTAAGCACATTGCTGCTGGAGGCCTTGGTTATCACACACTGCAGTTTGAATGTAGATGAAAATTCTGTGATGTTGAGCTCAATGGTGCATAAGTTGATAGTAGTTGGATGAGTGCATAGAACGCAGTATGGCACAGAGTTGAAAAATCACCTCAAAATGTCTGATTTTTTCCATTTTCACATTGCCCAAAGCAATACTTATTTTACTTTTTATATGCTTGAATTTCGGAAGGTAAACTTGTTGTAAAATGAGACTTTTTGAGTTATTTTCCCCACAGTGTGTATGGAACTGCACTATGGTGAGGTTACAATATTTCAGCAGGCTAGATATTAGTCTGCATTCTTGCTGAGAAGATGAAAGGAAGAGGAGGATAGCAAAGGCCTTCTTCTTCCTTCACATTTTTCTTCTTTCTTGCCAAGTTTCTTCTCTAGGAGATAAAACTTTTAATCTAGCCGAGAGGATTTACCTGAAACATGAACTTGAAGGGCCTCACTCTTGGCAAGTTGCTCGGTTAAAGAGTTCTTGACGGTACAGGAATATTCTTCCTTTCTTTTCACGTTGATGATTACCAAATCACCGTTGGACAACAGTAAATGTTCGTTATCTGCAACAACATCAACTTTAGATTCAGTCAGTAGTCAATATGGTCAATGAAAAAAGGGATCATTTTCTTCCTTCTATCTGCAGAAGAGACAATTTTCTGTCATGCAAAGATTTCGTCATCACGGTCTATTTGAGAAGCTCAAAGGATAGGGGGAAACTTTTGGGCGGCAACGGCCAGCCGAACTGCTGCCAAACTTTGATGATACAATTTTCAATAGTGAATCTAGGACTCATTTTAGTCATGACCTGACATGGAAGAAGTAGTACTACGGAAAAAAGGAAAAGAAATAAACAAAAGTACTCTTTTAGGCTTTCACTCAAGGTCCCATGGGGCTTAAGGGGAAACAAAAGCGAAGAGCTAGAGGGGAAAAGAAATGGCAGCACAGTCATAAAAAGAGAAAACCAATTTTCGAGGGTTCCCCCCACGCAGAGGCCGGCCGGTCAGACAGAAAAATAAAAGGTGCATTTCCCCCTTCTACATCTCTTCATCTTCCCTTCTGACTATGAGTGTCATGGTCTTGGCCATGATGACTATCTTGTTGCTAACCTCGGTAGTATTGAGAATGCGAGGGAATTGCAATTCTCCGGCCATTCTTCGTCGTCCAAGAATCAACGATCAGATGAGAGGCTAAGGCCGCCATGGAGACTTCACAACGCAACACCAACGAATTCCCCGATGACACTTGCACTGCCCCAGAGGACGTTCTGGAGGCTGTTGACAATGCTGGGCGAACACGAACGGCATAATCATCTCGGAGCACTGCAAAACAAGAAAATTGAATTGAAACTTTTGCAAAGAATCGAGGGATTTCAATTCAATCTAAATTCAGATGTTTCCCACTTTTTCAGAGTTTTCTGAATTCTGACTTTTAAAAAAACGCTTTACAAATTACACTTAGTTTATTTTGGGCGCGAAAAACATTGATGAGGTAACAATTTCCAGGTCAATCTCGTAGACGCCATAGAGATATAGAGTAGACGCGTGAAAAATTGAGTAAATAAAAGTGCCTTAGATTTTGTATTCAAAGTCTAAACAAAACATTCAAAACAAAGCATTCTCAGCTTTTCAATTCTTTCCTTTTCCTTCATGAACTCGATTGAAAGGCAAACCGAAGTTGAAGTTTCGATCAAAATCGAAATGGAAAAAATATCCGACATGAATTTTCCTGTCGCCAATTGGCCTCTACCTACTCCTAAAGGCCTGGTTTATGAGCAACCGTCAAGAAAAGCCAAAGAAAAGAAGAAATGTGGAGACTGCGGTGTTTTCTTCAACCGTTTTCACGAATGTCGGGTCGTCAAAGACATCAACTGCAAATACTGTCAACGTACATTTCATGGACAAGAAAAAGTTTCAAGCCACGAGAAGACTTGCAAAATCTATCACAAATACGTCGAGTTCGGTACTTATGGAGCAGTTGGAGAAGGAAATGCCAAAGTGAAATGCACAGTTTGTCAACGTAATTTCGGCACCCAACCGGCACTATTTCGTCATTTGCAACGAATCCACAGCGATTTGTTCCTTGATGATGTCACAATGGTCAAGTTTAATTGTCAAGGGTGCAACCAATCTTTCAAGTTTCAAGCGCAATTGAAGAAGCATAAAAAAATCTGCGGAGTCGTCAAGGCTGTCAAAGATGAAAAGAAGAAGAATCCCAAAGTTAAACAAGATACCACTTGTCAAACTTGTTTCGCTACGTTTGCCAATAAGGCTTACAAAAATCACGCCCAAACCTGCGCCAAGTATCAAAATCTTATTTATGGTTCAATGTGTCTGATTTGTCACAAGAGCTTTGAGGCCCGAAAAAAATTACTCAATCACGTCACAAGTGTCCACCGCCAAGCACTGGAGCGTAACCAACGTAATCTGGCTCAAAAGACGACATGCGAAGACTGCAAAGAAACCATTGAAATAAAGTACTTCGAACAGCATCAAGAGCGTTGTCATGTTCGCCTGGAAAGACAGAAGCAAAAGGCAGAGGATCCTCAAGCTCGTCAAGCTGCTGCTCAAGTCCCCAAGGAAAATGATCCCTTGCTAGTTCCCAATCGAAAATGCAATTTGTGCAACGAAACGGTGCCTCGCAACGAGTTCACTTTTCATTACCAAACTTGCAGTCGAGCTTTCACTTTTGTGCAAGATACACTTTGCAAAATATGCAAATTACATTGGGGAAATCCGCGAGACGTTCTGCTCCATATCCTGGATACACATGCTGCCAATGTCACTGCTGCCTCGGCTGTCCAAGATCATCAACAACTAGGTCAAGAGCCTGGTGGGGATGATGATGAGTTCATCGAAGAACATGACAATCGAGGTTTGCTTCCAGTTGCCGTTCGACCCGTTAATGTTCCCGCCGACTTGAACAATAATCCCATCATTGCCAACTTGCCTAGCCGAAATAATCGTTACCATGATGGGCAAATGGAGGATCCGTTCAACATTAAAAAATTGGTCGTTTGTCCAATGTGCACTGGAAAATTTGCTTACAAAGAAGATCTCTTCAATCATATGTCTCTATACCATCGTGTCCCAGCCAATCTATGCTTGAACATTGGATTGGAATACCGGATCATTAATGTCTAAAAAAGTATGTTTCTCTGAAGAAGAATGAAAATAAAAGTTTTTTCTACTTTTATTTTTTTGACTAAGACACAGTGTTTGAAAATCACTTTTCAAGTTTCATTTTACAAAATCTCAAGCAAAGTGTAACAGAAGAACATTTTATTTTTTGGTCGTCAAAATTGAAAAGGGAGACATTTTTAGTGATTTTTCAAATACTGTGATAAGACTACTGCGGGAGTTGAGTCTCTCGAGAGGCCTTCGTGCACATTTTCGCGCATTGGGGAATTCTATTCTGCAAACTTTTCCAATGAAACTTTCTTCTTTTTCGTTTCTCCAACAGAGAAGAAAATGAACTGAACGTCGTTGTTTTTGAATCTTTTGAAAGTAGTGGAAGATGAGGTCATTTCAAATGCATCTCGAGGCAATTTGCTTTGCTTCTGAATGGGCTTCTAATGGGCACACAAAAACGTGCAAAGGCTGAACTGTCTGAGAGTAGCAGAAAGATCTTCTTCTCAACCCAGGAATGCATTTTTTCAGGGAATCCAGCAGAAGAAAAGGGGAGAAAAACAAGGTTGGAAATGGAGAGAATCTCATACCGGCGCGACGGCCTTTTCAGCAAAGATGGCTGACAAAGCCATATGGGGCCCCAAACGAGCAAGCATCATCAGATGAAAGTGGGCATCAAGGCCAAAAGACCATTTTCCATCACTATTCGCTGATACGCAGTGTTCCACAATGTTCCAAAAAGGTCTTAACTTTCAATTTACCTGGTAACTTTTTGTTTATATTTTGGAGCGCACGCCTTATAATGTAACATAAACAAATGTTCCGTATTTTGGTGATTTTCACACACTGTGTATGCTACTTCTCTCTATTGCCGTCATGCAAATATTGCCTTTAGCGAAAATATTGTAATGCATTAATCAGAGCTGTATTGCCTGCATGGCTTTCTCCTATCCTCGTTTTGCTTTACTGCTACTAATACTATGGCAACTCCATTTGTAAGCATGAAGTTGTTTCGAAAGTAAATTGCTCATTAGGAAGTGCATCAGCAGTAATTCAACTTTAGGAGAGAAGACAATTTGAAAAGAAATGCTGGAAAGTAGAAAGGTAGTAAATGAGAAATCCGATTGATGGGCCTCCTTCCCAAGGGAGATAGAATGAGAAGTAGAGAGATCGTTTTTTGGTCTCTCTTCTTCCTTGTTGCACTAGGTTCTTCTTCTTCTTCTCTGAGGAGCAAAAGTTTGATTATGTCTGAAATCGGCTAAAATGCAGAGAGGGAAGATTTTTTCCCCAAAAACTCTATGCATTGAATTGATGAAAGCCAATAGAAAGCTCCTATCCAAAGTAGTGTATTATTACTAGGATATTCCCCACCCTAATTGAATTTTGCTTTTTGTAGTAACTTGATCTCCATTGGGCGTGATCCAATTTACTTTTACATCACGAGTAGAGTAGAGAAGGGAAAACGTTGACCACAATGATTAATTGTTCCCTCTCAAGGGAACCATATTTTCATCCTACATCTTTGTTTTGGACAGCACTGCAAGCATAACGCAACCTATAGTATGTAGCATAACACGGGGTTTGAAGAATCACAAAAATGTCTCCTTTTAACGCCAAAAGTAGTATTTTTCAAATATGTACCAATGAATCTAAAATTTGACCCGAAAATTCAAACATATCTAATCAGAAAATGAGACTTTTTTGAGTGATTTCCCAACAGTGTGTAATAGTAGTCAGGAAACATCAAGCCACTTGAGCTCTCTTCCTATCAATACATTATGACCTTGCCTGTATCTTACATCGACAAATTGCTGATATGTACAAGTACAATGCAGAACTACCGCCGCATATTGACCATCAATTCCCCTTCTTCTTCTTGTTCCAGTCAAGAGAATTGGCCTTAGTCAAAGCGGTCAAGGATAAAGGTCTGCATGAATTATGAGGTAGAAGTACATCCATAAGGCAACTGCTTACTCTCCAACCATCACAGTGTTTGAAAATACATAAAAAAGTCTCATTTCCCAATCAAACAATTATAATTTTCGCGCCAAATTGCGCAAGCTGCCAGGCCGCGTTTTAATACTACCCGAATTTTCGCGCCAAAAATATACACCAAAAATATTCGAAAACTGCCTTGTAAAGCTATGAAATAAAACAAGAAAAAGAAATCGAAAATTAGACATTTTTTTGGAGATTTTCAATCACTGTGATTCAGTGAACGGTTTTGATAGATAGGCCTACTGCAATTTCGGACTTGTGCCAATATTTGCAGACTTTGAGCTTCTTCTCACCTGATTTCACATTCACGATCCTGCTCAAGATGATTCCACTTTCGCTGGAGGCTCGGCAAACATAAGCAGCTTTGTGGACCGTGGGATTGTAATCACTGGCCGAGAAGGATCTGAATTTCAAAGAATTGTTGTGGGCCAATATTTGCCATAGTGCAGCATTAGAAAGCCCCGGCGGACCCGCATTGGAGCTACCGCTGCCGTAATTTGAAGAAAAAGTCAATTCCGTCAGCGGAGGGGTTTCCAGCCCCGGATCATAGCGTAACCACGTTATTTTGGGCGGTGGTACTCCATAAGCCGTGCAATCCAATATTCCTCCTGAACAAAATAAGAAAAACATTTATTCCAATTTTCTACTTCTATCTGGGCCTGCAGAAAAGCTAGAGTAAACTTTTAGAAAGTCCAAACTCTCCTCCAGCATCTCAACCATTACTACTAACACAGTGTTTAAAAATCAATAAAAGGTATCATTTTCCATTTCAAATCCTTGAATTTTGGCGCGAAAATTCAAATCTCTTTGATATGAAAATATACGTAGCTCGCTTCGCTCGCAATGTGGGATAATGCGACTTTTGGGGGTAATTTTGAAACACAGTGGGTCCGAGTGAGTAGTCGTGTGAGAACTGCATTGGCTAAGAACTAAGATGCTAGGCTTGCATTTGAAGTTCTGCAAGTTTGGCTCCTCTACTATTGCTAAAGCTACAAACCAGTGTTTTTATTCAAGTCATTCAAGTATGCAAGAACCCAAGTGTACTTTACTCTGTATGGCCATTCGATAGTCCATCAAACTTGTCTTTTAGTAGAACACGGTAGTTTGCTGGCTTTTACAGCTTTTATCACGTGTATTTTGCAGTTGTAACTTCTTGAAGTAGATATAAGGAAAAATACCGTATTTTTCTATATCAGATACACATTTCCGGAAGCCTTTCTTTTTTGCCTTAGTTCCAAAGAAAAATGTGAACTGTGTGACATAAACTTTCCGACGTAACGTCGGGGTTTCTTTTGTACTGTAAGCACAGTGTTGGAAAATCACCCAGAAAAGTCTCATTTTACCATATGCGGCGTGCAAAGCCAGCTACATATACAAAGCAAAATGACTTTTGACATGAAAATACAAATGATACATTTGGGTTTGATTTTCCAACACTGTGTTTTGTGCCTTTTTCTTTGCTGGTGCTGCTAGAAGCCAAAAGTTGGTTGAATCTCTAAAATTGATGGTTTTGTGTGGTTGGAAAGAAGCAGGAGGAGGAGAAAAATGAGATTTTGATGCTTGGTTCCACTTCCACCAGGAGTTTTATCATTCAGCCAACCAATGGATTGGAAAGTTTTTTGAAAACATCAAAATTCCCCTTACCAAAGTTGGTGGGTTTCAGCTTACCTGTATCGTTAGAAAATGTGTAAATGCTAGGAGGCTGAGTGTGAAAGGCAGGCCCTAATTTGGAGGCCATAGCGGTGGCCTCCGAGGCCGCCTTAGCAGCCTCCGATCGACTCCGACGCACTCGATGATGCAGGGAAGAAAATTGGCTTTGTCGCCTTCGACTTAAGGCCTTGACACCCAATATCCCTCGTCCCACCAAGTCCTCCGGCACCAAAGCTTCCAAAAGGAATAGGAGGGAAACCAACGACAACCACACCACTTTCATCCAGCCTAAAAGAAAAGCAGAATTTGGTTTTATTTTTAAAAATAGCAATCATCCAATCACCTAATTTGTCAAAACATCAAAAATCCGAATTACTGCTTTAGATTTTTCATTCAGTTTTTGGTCGACATTTTATCATCTTTCTCCAATTCGTTTTATTTTCATTTCAATCTTGTTTGGCTTCTTTGTCTGATGGCAATTACAAATGAGCGCGCTTTTCAACCATTATGTGGCCAATTTGTGGGGTTCTCCAATTAGTTTCCGCCGCTACCATTATGGTTGAGACGCGCTTTCTTTTTGGCTTTATAGAGAAAACCGCACAGAAGAAAAAGGGGAGAAGAAGAAGCATCTTAAAAAGTCTCAAAGCGACCATAATTTCTATGGCCTCACAGGCTACTAGGGGAAAACTGCTGAACGTAAACATGCGCACACGAGGAAAATGAAGTCATTTTTAAGCTACACTTTCTGACGATGTCGTTGGCTTAATTGCAGTAGCCATCATGCACAGTGTTACAAATTCACCCAAAATGTCTCATTTGAATGTTCACTCTTCAGCTCTTTTCATTTTCCAATATTGTATCCAAATTTTAATGATTTGGGGAAATGAAACTTTTTGAGAGATTTTCCAACATTTGTGATCATGTCAGTCAGACTTGTCGACACCTTTTTCCAAAACTTCCTACTTGCCCTATCTTCCTTCAAAAGTTTTGTGTCTAGAGTTCATCAAGATTACATGTGACCTTATACATAGGATTGATTTGTCACAAAGACGCACACACACACGCAGAGCACGCAGAGAAGAAGAAGAAGAAAGTCTTCTTGGGGAGGATCACGTCGCCTTGGCTATCCTAAGCCATAAGTCATGTCTTACTGCTTCGCTCATAGACAGGTTTCCAGCCTAGTTTTGTGACATGTTTCAATCATCAATCTTGGCCACAAAATGCCCATCAAAAGTACCATTGTTGATGAAACAGGAAAGCAAAAAATCAGGTCTCATTTTCTTTTAGATCTTCTCTCACGCACGGTGTTTGAAAGTCACCCCTCAAAAGTCTCATTTGACAAAAACATTTGAAAGCACAGCTGTGATTTTACCCATTTTTGGTGCGAAAATTCCATAATTGGAAAACAGAACAAATACTGAATAATGTACTAAGTATTTTTCATACACTGTGTCTGAGGATCAGCGAGGATGAGGTCAATTGCGATATATCTAGGGCCTCCTTTTGAGTTACCACACTACTACTTGAGTTTTTGCCCAAGTCTGTCAATAGTAGAAGCCCTTGGTGGCCGCGTCCTCCTTCTTCAAGTTCTTGAGCCCAAAATACAGCCTTTATGGTCTTCTCTAGTTTTTGCTACATCTTTTTCCCAAAAAAAGTGGGTGACCTACCTAAATTCAATGCATCTATGAATTACATTTTTCATAAACTTTTTTGAGGGGAAAAAAATCTACAAAATGGTTAGATGCTGTTTAAGAAAACATTTTCCGATTTTAACATTTTTTGCCTATTTTCTTGGGATAATAAAATGCTTCAAACTTTCGGTTTCTTTAACGAAAACTTATCTGAGACCTTTTTAACCCAACCGTGCAGTACAGTAAGATTTATGCACTTGATGATCTCATGAATATGAGATGTATAGTGTCAGGCGGAGAATTTCGCTCTCCTCTGGCGCAAATATATATGTGGGTAAACAAATCCAAGCTGTTCTCTGGTTTTATGATGAGATCTTTTTGTACTACTTCTAGGGGCGAGGGGAAGGAGCAAGGAAACGTAGTAGGAAAAGTTGTGAAAGCTCACACGTTGGAAGAATACATAAAAGTGTCTGTGCATCAACAACATCCTTTTTTATCCCTTTTTCAGCATCACCAAAGGAGAGAGAGAGAGCAGAGAGTCCTGCACAAAAAAGTGCACTTCCATTCCATGACTATGGACTCAAATCAAAGCTACAGTAACACTCAAACCTCGTTAAAGTCGGACCCCCAAAAAAATGGGACGAGTTTTGGTAAAAGTCAGCTCTTTAACGAGGTTTGAGTGCCTTCTATCTTTCTTACTGTCGTCAAAGCACAACTCAATCAGACAAAATTGAATAACCTTACTGTACTAGAAAGATGTAGTACATAGCATAGCAGATGGTTGTATTTTGTATTCTATGGTCGGTTCGCTCACTCTTAATTGGATGGGGAGAATGTGGAGTAGAATTTGCTGCCGCCGCCGCCTTTTGTTCTTTACGTATCTGACCTCCTAACCAAGTAGTATTTGACGTACAAAACTTGCTCTTCTCATTAGTGAACCTTTAGAGCCTTTAGAGAAGAGTGCAGTTAGGTTTTCTAAAGACTTTAGTTTATGCACCAAATAAAGATATGGTTTATAGGCCTGAAAAATTACTATTTATGAGGCCAACAATACCCACAGTGTTAGAAGAAATCACTCAAAAGTCTCATTTTACTACAATGCGCGAGCGAAGCTAAATGTCATGGAGACATTTTGGGTGACTTTTAACCACTGTGAATACGGAAGACAAAGTGTGATCACATGTGTCATAAGACGGAATGGAGCATGAAAGGTTACATGAGACATGCAAGATACATAATAAAAGCGAAAAAACATAATGGAAAGATGCGCGATACATGCTTTTTGCCTTTCACAATACTTTCCATATCATCCATTATTCAACATGTCAAGACCTTGACATCATCCATGACTTTATAGAAATATGACCAACTAAAAACTGTAATTGCAGACTTTTTACCTCATAAAACTGGCTGACTCGTAAAAAGGTAACATTATGATTTTATACTTTTTAGCAGCAGAAAGGCTAGAGTGCATACAAAAATACAGTCATTCCTCGGCTAGTGCGAGACGATATTATTCGATTAGCGCGAGTTATTCAAGTTGAAAATGTGTCCTCAGATTGCTGCGACGAATCTGTTGTTCAATTTCGTACTTTACAATAACAGGTCAATAGTGCGCATTAATTTTGGTACGCATCATCTGACTAACCGAGGTATTACTGTACCCTTCCCCAAAGATCCGACTTTTGGCACCCCCTAATGAAAGTGAGTCTGTGAAAAAAGGTGTTTGCTCACCATTTACACCCTTATAAAACTTTTTATAGTCGTTCCAACGTAGCCTGGAAAATGGACCTTGTAACCCTCCTGGACGGACGTACCATTTGGAATTTGTATGGCGCAAAAAATACACTCATTTTGTGCTAGGCCAGCAGAAAAGGAGCAGGAAAGGAAGTAGACTAGACGAGACTACTGGTCCTAATGAAGCTCTACTTTCCTCTTTTGATGATGCCAGCCTGTTTCTAGCAAGACTGATTAGGACCATGGCCGCCGTTTTGTGAATTTATCATCAACTCATTTGATTAAAATAGATGACATGGCAGTAATCAGTCTTTATAGAAGCAGATGCTGGAATAGTACAGAAACATTGGGAATGACAAAAGGTAAAAAAACTTTTTTCTAACTTTCCAACTCCTAAGCTAAGGCAAAAGTTTGTCATCATTCTCTCATTTGCTGCTCTGTGGAACTAGTGGTGGACACCCTTCTTTATGATTTATGAGAAGTCTCATTGAGACAAGAAAATAAAGGGGATGCACACAGTGAACATGACAGTTGTAGCCTCCACAAATGTCACTTCAAGTGGAGAAGAGAGACAATAGAAATGAAAGCTTTTAGATTTATGAAGAAAAATATGAGGGCGAGACAAAATATTGGCAATAATTTGGGGTTTTTTGCCAAAAGGAGCCTAGAGTTCTAAAATATTGCATAGCGTTAAATTCTGCTTAGATATTCATGAGAGTTGCCAGACATGTGTCATAGGGAAGATCTACACCCTAGAGAAATGGTTTATAAAGGCATACTAGTATACTTATGCAGTAAGGGGGAAAAGGTGGGAAATAAACCGGATCATTTCACATTCATGGAAAACATTGCTGCTGCCGTAGTCTGTTTTCTTTTATACCGGAAGAAGCAGAAGAAACTCAATTAGCCTCTCTTCTTCTTCCCAAAAGTAGGTTATAGCATCAGCAGAAGGAGGTGAAAAAAGGAAACTTTTTCACACTACTCTTTTAAGATCCCTTTTTTCGCTCGAAAGGTAGGGAAATGGAGATGCTATGCTGATATATTGGTAGTGGGTGAAAAAGCCTATTGTATTTTTCACATTAAAAAGTTTTAGAAAGCTCTAAATTAGGCCCCCCTCTATTTCATAGTGTTTGAAAATTCCTAAATAAGTCTCATATTACAACATTGTGATCTTGAAAGGGGGGAATTCTCTGTGTTTTGGGGCGAGTTTTGATAAAAGTCAGCTGTTGAATGGGGCGAACTTTGGCCAATCAAAATAAAAACAAAATGGCGCGAAATTTTAAATTCACTTCTTCATATTGGCTTGAAAAGTTCAAATGAGACTTTTTTTGTTAATTTTTTAACACTTTGACACCGCCAGAAGAATTCCCATTTTGAACCTACTTTTCTTTTCCAATTTTGATTTTTGTGCATCTGTTCTAAGATGCTAAAATTCATAGTGCATTTCATTGTAAAGAACCAGAAGTGCTTTCTAAAGGAGACGCTGCTTTCTAAGAAAAAGTTTCTGCTTGAGGCTCCGTCTTCTTCTTTGATGGATCAATGAATTCTTTTTTTGGCAGGTTACATTCCTTTGCCAAGTTTTTCATAATGATCGAGATAAGAAACGCGAACTTTGGTCACTGATCCACACTGTGGCAAACCTCCAATTTTAGTCTCAAAAGTTGATTTTGATGAAAAATATCAAGACACAATGCAGCTGTTTGTTTACATTCATATCAAGAATTTCAGTTGTTTTTTTTATATTTTTTTTGTAAGAAAAGATAACATTAGGGTTGGAATTGTTTGCGAATTTTTTGACCAAATATAGATTTTTGTCACAGTGTGACCCAGACCAGCCAATTAGAAGAGGTTCTTTAGCTTTCTAAGAAAGTAAGAGATGGTTGCCTAGGTGAAAACTTTGGCTATTGAGAGAAAAAGCCAAGGAGCGAAGGAGAGGGAGAAAGCTTATCTTAATGAAGTCCTAATCCTTTCAGCTTGAATAATGGTTTAGGAAAACAAAAGCATCAAGAGATATGCGATCTAAGATCATTACTACGCTTTTACTTTCTTAGATGCCATTAGGATACTTAGACCTTGCTTTTACATCGACGGCAAGGCAACCATAAATATAGTATCTTGTGGCATTTTCATAGCGTAACGTGATAAATGTACCATCACCATTACTCCTCCTTTTGACCCTATTTTTCTAGGACACTGAATCATTCTTAAAAAATATTTGCTCTCATAAAAAGATAAGATTTTGTTTGTCTTTATAAAAAGCTCTCTTCTTCTTCGTTTTATGGGATATCGTGTGAAAATGATGTTTATGATAGCGCGGCCCTTGGATCATGTCTAAATCCCAAATCTTCTTGCAGTTTTTTTCTCACCAGCATCAGATTTACTATGAGAAAATCGCTAGCTTTTTCTCCCTCTCTACTTCGTTCGATTCTCCCTTGGGATCAATCCTTAGAAGACTAGGACAAAAACATAAATGCATTTCGTCTGACAGCTGTCACAAGTAATTTCAGCGCCAACCCGTAATTAAATGATTTTTTTGCTAGTGCTCAAAATGGCTGCTGCTGCACTAGAGATTGCAATTTTGCATGAATGGAAAAAATTCGTGTCCTAGAAATGTCTAAGCGGATTTCCATCCCAAAGTACAAATGAGATTGGCATAGATGGTAGTGAAAGTACCCTAAAGAAAAAAGAAGGGGGAAGGAAATTCTGCATACAAAAAAAGAGGACAGAGGTCCAAAAGGTGAGGATGAAAAAACGAGACGCAAAATCAAGTTTGAGTGCTTGACCGCGTGAGATTTTGTTCGTTTTGAGGTTTTTCTATAACTCTCACTAATCAAGAAAATAGGAAAGACGAAATATGTATATTATTCATGATTTTCATTAAAATACGTAAGATTAGATCGGAAAATCCCGAATTTTTCAATATGTACTCTCACGGTCAAAATAAGTCTAATGCTGATTTTGTGACTTTCAAATGCTTTTTTGCCCTTGTGTGCCAGGAGAGAAAGAAGAAGACCTTTTGGTATTCTCAAAGAAATGCGGTCAAGAATGCCTGCTGTGGCCTCAAAAATAGTATGAGAATAGGAGGAGGAGAGGACAACCACTTCACCCTTTCACTCCAACCACATTCCTGACTACTACATATAGTCTTTTGATAGAAAATCCATTGGAAATCAAGAAGACGAAATTGAAACTGCAAAGAAAATCATCGATTTCAATCTAACCTGTGATCATCACCCATAATTCATTCTCCAATGCAGTTCCAGTTTTCTTTTCTCTCCAGTAAAGGATGACGTCAGCTGGCATCTAACTGCTTTTATGGTTTTTGGGGAAATTTAGATTTTACTTCAAAGGTGACATTTCCACTTTACAACAACTTTTGAAGTGTTCGAAAATGACCCAAAAAGTCTCATTTTCAATTTTCATGGAAAGAAAAAATTCTCGTTAATGCTTCAAATATTTGAATTTTCGCGCCGAAAATGGGACCAAAAAATCAATTCTTCTGACCTTGAAGAAATGAACGTAACTTCAACAATGATATTGAGATTTTTTAGAGATTGTCAAACAATGTGCCTGCTGTGCAAGACCTCAAACTCTTGGAGAAAAGCAGCAGGAAATTGATTTTCACTGCTGATGCTATCCATGTAGTGAGTGGAATGGAAGGGCGAATGAAATGGAATTTTCTACTACGGTAGCAAAAAATACTAAAAAAGAAAGTGGAAGTAGTCATTGGCACGTTCCTCTAGCCTTTTTCATTCCCTCCCCAGCAAGCAAAAAAAGTCAGGAGGGGTCAAAAGTTTTCATAAAGTAGAAGCGAGAGTGACATGGCAAAGCATTCGATTCCTTTGAGATATGTTTTCTCACTTCTTCTTTCCCCCTCCATCTCCTCATCACGACAAATAAGAAATTCTAGTGCAAGACGAGAAAAAACATCATGAAGACGATGAAGACTTCTGACCAAATAGGAAATGATCAATTTTGATTCAGTTTATGACAGTTTTTCACGCAAGATGGCGTTTAGAATTTCAACGTAAGCCGAAAAAATTGTCAAAGAAAAACTACATTTTCACGAATTTTGTTGACTTTATTTAAGCGAAAATAAAGTGGATATTCTTCTATTTTGTACAACAACTTATTTTTCAACGCAACATGTTTAGAAAAGCAGTTTTATGGTTCACAGCTGCATAAACGTAAACGTTGTTTTCTTAGCTACGTTATCTACAATCGAGATCATTCATCAAATTTTTCATTAGTGTGAGTGCGAAAATATAGGACATCACTTATTTTCTATCTTTCTTTTGATCCCAATCACTTTATAGAGTGTCATTCACTCAAAAGTGAAAGCTAGATATTTTTTGTTGGATTTGTCACGATGTTTGAAAATCATACCAAAACTCCCACCTAAGCTCGCTCGCAATTTGAGACTTTTTTTGAGATCTTTTCAAACATTTTATTATTTTTTTTTTTCAAGTCTTACCTTTCTTTGAGGAGTAAGCCATCTTGTCTTTTACGATGTTTTGAAATACAAAAGCTTTATAGTCATGATTATAGGAGTATCAAAAACACTGACCGAGGACTTGATCAAAGCCGAGTTCTCAAGCAACTGGTTTTCTCCTATGATTACCTTCCTTGCTTCGGCTACTAAAAGCCGTAGAAGCCGCTTCTTCTCCCTTCGAAGCGGCGCATGTCAGAGAGCTGCGAGCGAGAAAGAAGAAGAAAATGATGTAGAGCTCGAGCTGTTGCTTGCTTTCCCTTCATTACCAAAAGGTTCTTCTGAAGTAGGGGACACAATTAGTGCGAAAAGGGAATGGAATTAGCGGGAAAAACCTGATTTGGGCACAAATCAACTTGATCACCAATTAGTCAGCAGTGGGATTTATTTTGAAAACTCAGGTTGTTTTAGCTATAAATAGTGTGCACAATGGATGAAAGTTCCTCAAAAGGTCTCAACTTACAACTAGTTTGGGTGATTTTCAAGCACTGTGAACGGTGCTATTCCTTGGTACACACAAAACTATTTGAGGTAAATACAAATGTTATGCATAAATGCGCTTAGCTTATGGAACAGCAACAAGGGGGAAGTTTGGATTTGCATGAAGAAGGGGAAATAAGCGTAAGCTTACTTTTATTGCTTTTACTTTTACAATTATGCATTGAAAATTGTAGATGGTGTTTTTTGGTGTGTTTTGGCTATTTTGTCTCTGGAAGGTCTGATCTCAACTGATGCTTCTCAGTGTTTTTTTAAACAATAAACAGAAAAGTTCAAACTTCAAATTACGAAAAAATGCTTTTAAAAAGAAGGTAAGAATTTATTTCTTTTTTGATTGAAAAGTTGTGATAATCATGTTATGATCAGAAGCTGAATCATCTACATTCATGACACTTGATACCCGATATTTAGACAATACTTTTGGATTGGCATAAATGTAATCAATATGAGTATCAAATCTGCACGTTTTCATCGATCCTAAGTTACTAGAAGGACCACCAAATTGCTTCCAAGTGTCTTGAAATCCATGTTTTTTGACGACCAAATCTGTTAATTCCACTCGAGGTTTTTCCCAGCAATTCAAAGCTCGAATTCTGGCAATTTTAGTCCATTCTTCATTGCTGTAATCTTCTCTTGTTAAAGAATTAAAATCCCCAACCCACAAATGTCCTTGATCTTTTCTCTCTTCATATGATGATTTTCTGACAATTTCTTTCAATTCTCGTATTCGTCTGGGTTCTGTCCGGTGATCTAGATGAACGCAGGTAATGAACAAGGAAAAAGAAGAAGGACCATCCTCATCATCAAGCTGGAGCTTTCCCACCAAGTACCTCACATGGGACGTTTTGTCTCTGCAGCAAGGGAAGAATATTTCAACATTGACCTAATTCTTGGAAGCACTCACTTGTGTTGTGTACAAAAAAGCTTACGGGAAAAAGTCCATTGGTAGTTTGCTCAAGATGGCGACCGAGTTGTAGGAGGCAAAGTAAGCGTAACCGCATTTAGTCACAAATGTGTCTAAGCCTCGTTTGGTAGCTTCTTGCAAGCAAAGAATATCAGGTTTGTATTTCTAAACGGAGAAAACCATATACACATTACACAGTGTTGGAAAAAAAGTAAAAGTCTCATTAAGAATACATTTAGGTATTGAATTTTGGCGCGAAAATTCAAATATTATTTGTCTGTAAATAAACTTAGTTCTTTTCGATGTTTTAAAAATGAGATATTTTGAGTGATTTTCAAACACTGTGCATATTACCTTGGTAAGCTCTATCATGCGATCTTGCGTCTCAGAATGATTTTTGTCACACCACATATGCACATTATAAGTAGCTACAGTCAAAGACTTCATTGTTTTGCACATTTATTCTATTTTTAAGATACTTTTTATATATCACGTAAATGCAGGTATAATTTCACAATGTTTTGAAAGTAGCAATGACCATGTTGTGGTCCGAAGCAGTATCTTCTACATGCTCCACCCTATCAATAGCGTATTTAGAAAGCAAGGCCGAATTACAAAATATGTAATCAATGTGGGTATCAAATCGACATGTTTTCGACGTTCCAGGACGTCCAGCCAAAGTCCAAGCATCTTGAAAGTCAAATTCCTCTTTGACTTTTGAGGTAACGTCCGTTTGAGGCAATTCCCAAAGGCTCCTTTGTCTCACATTGGTTATTTCTTGCCTGTGTAAAAAGGAAAAGTCAAACGGAAAATTAAAAATTGAGAGACATTTTTGGTAATTTTCGAACAGTGTAAAACAATGTTTACCATTGTTTTGTGTTGTAATCTTCTTTTGTAAGTGCATTAAAGTCGCCTGTCCATATTTGACAATGATTGGCTTTGAAGACTTGATCCAAATTCTGTCTGATGGACTCGATTTCTTTCAAGCGGAAGCTTTCAAGTCTATGATCCAAATGCAGACACGTCAAGTACAGAAACGTATCTCTTTTCATCTCCAGTTTGGCAGTCAGCACTCGTGCCTTTTTGCTCAATCTACAAAATTGCATTAGGTACTCGTATTTACCACAGTGGTTTGAAATTCACTCAAATGAGAAATTTTTTGGTGATTTTCAAACACTGTGTGCCAAAGAGAAGGAAAATTACGGTAAAATTTCGATTGGAATTTTGCTCAAGATGGCACAATTCATATTTTGTCCAAAATGTTTCATTCCAACGCGTTGAGAAAAATCTTCAAGTTCGTCATGATATGCTTCTTGTAAACATAGCAAATCCGGATTATGTTTCTTGACCAATTCCACTACTCGGTCAACATTGTCCTGCCATTTGGCATCGCTCCACATGTGAACATTGAACGTTGCCACTGAAAAACACTTCATACTGAAATGCAGAAAGAAAAAAATAATTTCGATATTGCAAAAAACTTTTTTCGTTTTTTATTTATTTTTTCCAAAAGGGTTGTCCGGTGGGTTTTTGAAACAATTTCCCCATTTTTTGCTTAACATCATCCATAGATGTGGAAACAGAAATGGTGCTTGAAGAAGGCGAGTTGAATGGAATTGTAGCTGCATTGGGCCTCAATGAGGTTCCGTGAATTGCCTCTAATTTGCCAATTAGGCTTTGAGCCAAGGCTTGGCAATGATGACTGCCCGATTTGACCGAAGGCGAGGTTGATAATCCTGCTGCAATTCTTAGCAGACTTGGTGCGACGAAGGCACGCACAACGTCCAATGAAAGTCTTGGTGGGGGATCCTCATAGTCGTCAAGCACTTCCAGGCCAGAACAAAGGGGACTATAAACGTGAGAAATGGCTGTCTCAAAGACTTCCAAGCTTTCCAAGTCCTCGATCCTAATGAGACGGAAGAAGATTATGAGATTTTCTGTGCGAAAAACTAAAGTTCACAGTGTTTGAAAATTATCTAAGTTGTCTCATTTTAAAAAGAATAGTCGAATTTTACTCTCCTAATTCCTAAAAAAAATCGTGAAACTCTGTTTACATTTTAAAATTACAAAGTGCAGAACTCCTTCCATTTTCACGGAAATTTCATAATAATAGTCGCAGATTCACATTTTTTCCCCCAAATGTTTGAATTTTCGCGCCAAAAATGTTTAAAATTGCTGCTTTTTAATGATTATAATTATCGAAATTATCTTACTTTTGTCCATTGATAAAGTCCAATAATTTGGGCAAGAAAAGATCATCACGTAATTTGTGTGGACACTTGTCTTTGGTGACAACGCATCCAATAGCTTCAATTGCACTTTTGTGTACTCCAATTGCTGATTCATGTTCAGCATTGATGAAGGAGACAAGTTGAAAAGCGGCCTTTTCCCGAGTTTCCATCATAAGTGATGATTTGCTTGAAACAATGACTTGAGCTAAGCCATTGAGCGAGGATGACCTGACTTCCGGATCAGGATCTGATGACAATGTGACAAGGCCGGGAAGGATTTTGTGTCCAATTAGGTCCCCTTCGTCACCTTGGTGTTGGGCCAAGCTTTCTAAAGTCATACTGGCAATAATTTTAACTGAGGAATCTGGATGAACCAAAAGTGTCCAAGCCATCTCGGCGATAGCGTCTCTGTATCCCGGATCAGAATGGTTCAAGACAAGCATTTGAATTGAAGTTGAAATAGGCCAAGAATTCAAGACGGGATTAGTGCAATATGAAATGGCCAGTTCTTGTAACTTATCAGCTATGTCGGTAGGTGTATCAATCTTGACCAGTACTCCTTGAACGAAGACAGGTAATAGGCAGCTTTGGTAGGTTTTTATCTCTTGAGCGGAGAATTCTTGTTGAGTCTCAAGCATTAGAGGTGGCAAGAACTGGTTAAACTTGGGTGCCAGGTGATCACGGACAAAGTTGAGGCCTAAGTAGTCAAAATGGGCTTTGAATAGTTCACTGAAAGCTTCTATGACTTTGATTTCCAATGGACCAGGTACTTGTGAAAGTGCTTGAATGACAATGATCAACCATTCAGATTTGAACCATTCTAAAGTCTTCCAAGACTCATACCACTCCTTTTGCAATAAAGCTTTCAAATCACCAAGATTCTTATCACTATGACCTTCCAGGATCATTTCTATCAGATCATCATTTTCCGCATTTTCAGGTTTCGGAGATTCAGGCATATTTTTGATAAGTAAGGCCACGATAAAGGGCAAAATCAAGCGTAAAGTCTGGATTTTTTGCATCAAAATAGTGAAATCTATGGCCTCCAGATCTTTCATATGATCACAAAAACTTGCATATTCCTCAAGTCTGGCTTGCAAAATGTCAAGAGTAGAAAAGTCTTTATCAGTATACCACTTCAAAACGGATTGTAAAAGTTGATTTTGAACAATTTCCACAATTTCTTCGGACGGATCGTTAAGTAATGTTTTGAGCATCTCGGCGATAAGCTCATGTTTGTTGGCATCTTCTTGCAAATGGAGCACTAATAAGGATAAGCCTGAAATGGCACTTGAACGGACTTGAATGCACTTGTCTTCTATACTCAATTGTTGCAGCATAGACAAAACTAAAGAATTGGTCAAGGCATTGGGAATGTTGGGAAGTAGCACGGAGCACGTCTCAGCCACTAAAATTCTCCGTTCATCGTATTTATGATTCAGTTGTTCCCATAATTGCGGCAACAATTCAGTTTCTAATTTTTGGTGGCCCAAAGTTCGAGCAATTCCTTTGAAACCTTTGAGGATAACTTTTCTTTGTTCCACTTCTGGTTTTTTCGTCAAATTGAACAGTAAATTCAATAGTTGATCACGCGTTTTTGAATCCGGATGGTGTTGTATGGTAATGATTAGCAAAGGCAATAATTCTTCACGTTTGTTCAATAGAATGTTGGGGACAATTTTAGGCAAGCTTTGGGCCAGTTCATGGACCAGATCTTGGTTTAAGTACCAATCTTCTTGGTCTTGATCAATTTGCGGACATTTGTTTTTCAAGTGTTGGTAAAATTCACCTGGAGGAATAATTTCCAACATTTCTTCCAAGTTGTCTTTGATTTCCGCCGAAGCCAAAGATGATGATGATTTGATCGTTTGTGAAGATTTCAAAATGTCTATCAATGACTCTTTTTCTTTAAGCTGGGTACTTAATTGATCAATGGATGATTTATGCTGCTCCAAATTGGATTGCAAGCATTGGATTTTACTTTGCAAACCTTGGATTTCTTCATCATTTTCCTTAGATTTTTGCTTGAGATTTTGCCATTCTGGGTCCGGATCCGTGTTGATTTCAATATGGTTGACTTGTTTATGTTCAAAATGCTTGCCATAATCACGGTACAATCGTAAAAGATTGGGCGGTTTGGTCACATTGATGCCAATGTTGTCCCAATCTTCAAAGTAATCTGCATCCGTATTTTCATCACTAAAAGTAATCGAAGTCAACTTGTATCCATTTTGTAACAAGTACTCATTGATCAAGAAGTTGACAATTCGTTTCTCGTGAGCTTTCATCACCAAATTTTCTTCTTCGTATTCATCATCACTCTGCTCATTGATGTCAATTGTGTCTGAATCATGATCTTGATTTTGGTTGACTTTTGTTTGCTGCGTCAATTCTTCGCGTAGATTAAAAATGGTTTCACGAGCTTTGCGTAATTCAAACTCAAGTACAGCCACTCGATCCTCAGTATGATAAACATGTGAATCTTCGGAATTTCTCGTCAAATCAAACAGTGATGACACATCGTCTAATCCAGCTTGGGAACCACTGACGGATGACTGAGGAGAAGTCTTGGAAATGAATGACTCGAAATTTTTCGACTCTTTAAAAAAGGTTGTCAAGGACGGCAACGGAGATCCCTTTTCACTCAGCTCCACATGCAATTCCAAGGCTGTTAATAGGTACCCCTCCTTGAGCAAATAGTCGGCAACCTTCTGTTTATCCATGACTCATTTTTGACGTCTTGCTGGCATTTTGCTTTTTGATGGTGTTTTGACTTTTGTTATTGTGTCAGCTGTTTTCAAGGTATATTCTCCCAGCAAAACTGAGACCGGACGCTCGCTTGACGCGTACGCTTCACATGCTTGACTTACCAAATAATCTAAAAACGAAACCCTTCAAATGAATATGTCAAGACCAGGAATGATATCATTTACGAAGGTAAATTATCCCCTCTGTACATTTGTATGTTATGTCAACAGACATTTTTCAAAAGTTTGAAACTTTACATGCAACTTTCTTATTATATTCATCGTGAATAGTTGATAGTTTATTATATTAGGTTGACCTCTAAGGCCAACAGCCACTTTGACTTTTAAGTCAACTTTACAATTCTAGAACAATTACCGAGCGAAACGAGTTTGCCGGCAGGCCTGATTTAGCTGCCGAAGGCGAATATGTCCACATCAGCGTTTAGAAGCTACAGCTGACTTGAAAAAAGAGAGTATGTTGTACCCAACGTAAGTCGTAAACAGCCGTTTCTGTGTACTGCAAGTGCAATTCTTATAGAACAGGTAAAATGGACATTGAAACTAAATGTCAAATCTGCTTGACTGAAGCTAGTGGAAACACCAAATTCTATCATCATTATGGTGCCATATGCTGCTACAGTTGCAAAGCCTTCTTTCGGCGTTGTTGTCGGGGTGAAACAGTGCAAAAACAGTGCAAAAATGGAGGCGTTTGCCAGTTGAATAAAGGTCGAAAAACATGCAAAGAATGTCGCTTTCAAAAGTGTTTGGCAGTGGGTATGGAGCCGGAAAAATTGCTTTATGGCGAAGACAGAAAGAAATATTCGCATCCGAAAAAGAAGCGAAAAATATGTAATTCCAATGCTGCTGGAGAACCTTCGAGAGCTAATACAAATCCGGATGACGATGAAGATCTAGTCACTGTGACTCCCAAAAAAGTCAGGATTGATTCAAGTTTACTTATTGACAATATTCAAAAATATTTTACCGAAAGCATATCAGAATACCATCATTGCAAATCCGACATCAATTTGCTGGTCAATGGTCATTTGGATCCATCCCGGTGGTCAAGCAGACATTCTCATGCTTTTGTTAGAGTGATGGAATCTTACGTACCTTTGATGAAACATTTTGCATACAAGAGTCCGAGTTTTTTGAGTTTAGACGCTGCAGATCGAGTGCGGTTACTACAAAACAATTCCATATTATTTCGTGAATACATCATGACAAGGTACTTATCCTCACAAGCTGGAATGGACCAGTTAGAATGGATCTTAGGATTATATGAATCCGTGGGTATTTTGGACTATGAAAATATTCAGCCGGTGGACTTTGACTTGATCAATCATGAAGGGGTTCTTATGTCCAACTGGAATGCTTCAAGCATTAGCAACTTTAAATACTACTTGTCCGTGATCAAGCAATATTTCCAATATCCTCATTACCATACAGCATTGATTTGCAACTTTCTATTGTTCAATACCCAACACTGGAATCCAGAAGATGTCAAGGACATCAAGGATGCTAAACAAATCGGCGAGTTCGAGGAAGAAGCCCGACACTTTATCAAGTATGGATGTGATCTGGAAATATCATCAATGATCGGTATCTCTTATTTAGACCAACTCATCCAGACCCTCTTTGCCATGACATCCTTGAAGAACTTGAAAGTTATGCCAGTGGTTCAAAAAGTCGAAAATCGTTGCTTCGCTCAACATGAATCCCAATGGGTGAAATATGCCGCATCCTTGCTTCAAGAATCAATTTTTGCATTTCCAGGAGACTCAAATTACGTTGAAATGTGCTTGGCATTTCAGTCCGGAGCATTTCACTTGTCTCATCAGTACTTGTTCCAATCCAATGCTTTAGCCACAAAACGCTTGGATTACTTTTTTAAAAAAGCCTTTGGGATCAGTACCAGTATTGATCCAGTCATCTTGGCCAGATCTAATCTAATTGTCTTAGCTTATGCTGGACGATTGACCAAATTAAGTGAATCTATCCGGATTTTTACGGGGATTAAACATCACGGAGAACTTGAAAGTCGGATTGGCAACAAAGTCAACAAACCTTGGATTCTCAATAGAGGAATTCGAAAACTGATTGATTACAACGAATTACGTGAATACGAGAGAGTCTTTCGATCAGTTTCATCATTTGTTCATGACTTTGAGATTGCAATGTTGACTTTGATGGATAGTTTGTTTATGGGATCCACAGAACATGCAGAATTGTCCATAGCTTTACGAAGATTGGTTTTAAAGAAAATTGCCGAAAGTTGTGTGCTTGAAACCAGAAAACATCCATATGATATTTATCAGCAATTTTTACTGGACGCTCAAACAATGGGAGCTATCCAGCATAAAGTTGTCATGCTTGCCATTATGAATCCTAAGACTGAAAATAAAACATAAAATGGTTGAAAATCACCCAAATATACCTCACTTGAAGCTAAATTGATGTTGTTGAGTTTTGGGGCGAAAATTCAAATATCTTGATGTAAAGATAGTTTACTGAGACTTTTTAGGTGTTTTTCAAACACTGTGATGATATGCGCGTGCGCATATTTCAAACGCATACGTTGTTCTGCGTCATAACATCAACTGATGAAAGTACTGGAAATACGTCTAAAAGGTCTAAAAGGGTGAAACCAGAATCAAACCAATTCCTATTGAGGAATACTCGAATTCTAATTTATTGGAAGTGAGTTACTTATTTGCCCAAGTAGCAAAAAGAAAGCAATCTGTCACAGCTTTCTTTTTTGTGTTGTTTTTATTTAGGTACACCTACTTGATTGTTGTTTTCTTTTCTTACAGAAACTTCTGATGCTTCAGCAGTCAAGTGCTTTCTTTGAAAGCAACATCAGTAATACTAATCCAATCTTGAAGAAAATGCCCATGTCGTAAGTACTACTATTATACCAGATTTCAAAATAAGTTTCGTTAAAAAATATTCTGAAAGTGTTGCGGAGTTAGAGTTTTAAATTCGTCAAATTGAAGGTAATCAAACTTTAACGAATTTTTTCGCCGTTTTTGTCATTTAAAGCTTTTTTTGCGAAATCCCTAACCAAAACTTGATTGGACACCTTGTATGTACAATGTACATAAGTATAAGATCAATATTATTATCCTTGCGTGTTTCAGATTGATGAGTTCGTGTACGACAGATTTCCGTAAAGAAGATATTAGTGTTGGTAATTCTATTCTTCCCTCCTCCTCACCTTCCCGTTTGATTCAATTAGCCAGAAAATTCAATAATTTCTACTTGGAAGGTTTGAATAATAAAGACTTCAAACCATTGGTTTGTCAAGGCCACCAAATTGGTTTAGTTGCTAAAAATGTGGAGAATGAATTATTAACTTTTCCGCAAGTATTTTACATCCATCCCGACCAAATTGAGATCTGTCCGGATCTGACGGATTACGAAGACATCACCAATAAAATCGAAAATGTTTTGACCAGCTTAAGGTGTCAAGACAAGTTTTCAACCCTGAAAGGATGGAGAAACGAACGGTACGAGATTCGTCCAAGGTTTGGATCTCCGGCATTATTTGCCATGGAACGAGCCGCTACACCTCTTTTTGGCCTCTTACAATACGGAGTAGACTTGAACGGTTATGTCAAAGATCAGAATGGAAACATCTCCTTGTGGATCTCCAAAAGATCACAAACTAAACAGACTTGGCCGGGATGCTTTGACAATTTTGTGGCTGGTGGATTATCTGTTGGTCTTAGTGTTAAAGAAACGGCAATTAAAGAGTCACAAGAAGAGGCCAATTTGCCTAAAAATATAGCTGAAAATGTCGAGGCTGCGGGAAGCATAAGGTTTGTTTTCTCAAAAATCTCGTCAAATTTATGTGGTCATAACCAAATTACTTATTTAGTGTACAAATATTTTGACACGTAGCAAATTGACCAATTTTTTTCTAATTGAATTTTTTGATTACATTTGAATATCGATCTTACAAAAAAAGGTCATTTTTATTTTTTTTCAGTATTTTCTTTCAATCGGAACGTGGATTGTTTCCCAATACGGAATTTGTGTATGACATTGAATTGCCTTTGGATTTCGTGCCAAGCAACAATGACGGAGAAGTTGAGCGATTTGAATTAATGCCTGCTTCAAGAGTCTTGGATTTGATCTGTGATCCTCAATTTAAAACTACCAGTGCTCCAGTCACCATCGATTTTCTGATCCGGAAAGGCATTATTACTATAGATACAGGTGAGGACATTAGACCGCGAGAGGCTCTCGACGCGCGGTCTTAAAAAAGACTAAAAATAGTGTTTTAACCATTGATAAATAATTTCTTCAATAGTGTAATTTCTTGATGTAATACATCTTTTTCTTCTCGACATTTTTGATATTTTAAGGATTTTTTGACAAATTTTTCATTCAATTCCTGTAATGTTGCCAGCATTTTTAGGTTATTTTCTTCTGTTTCTTTGCATATTGTAACTAATTGCAGATTATCCACATGAGCTTGCATTTTTTCTTTCAAAGCCTTTTTTAATTGTACACGCAGTGTAATGATTTTCAAAGATTCCAAAGGATCCCTTTTGAAGTAATGATACACCAAAATAGATAAAATCAGAATAAAAAATGTCAGAGAAAACATATTTCGATGTTGTAACATGATCCTTGTTTTATTTTTTGCAGAACCTGATCTCCCTGAATTGATTGAAATGTTGCATATTCCAATCCACATGATTTACAGGAATTAAGAAAAAAAAATCATCAGCATTTTTATTATTTTATTGTATCCTAACCTTGAACAATAAAAAATAATCTCGTACTCATAGTGACTGATTCAAAAAACTACACTACAAAAGTGCAAATTTCCGTTGTCATCTTTTTGAAAGGCAAACCAGTATTCAAGGTATTTCAGTTAAGCAGAGGACATTGTTCGAAAATTACCAGAAAGGTTCTCAATTGAATTTTCATGCAAAAAAGTAAATCTGTGTGTTTTTCCACTTTGTGAATTTTTGCTCCAAAAACATACTAAATTGCTAAATTGTATTAGTTTGATTTTTTTAGCGCTAAAATTCAAACTCTAAACTAAACGCAGCTCGCTTCATTTGTAGAATTGGCAACTGATACTTTTTGGGTGATTTTTTTAAAACATTGTGCTGTAGATCGTAGATGGTTTTTTTTCCAACGTCAAGGTTACCTTCTTTTAAAAAAACTTGACTGCATCTTGAACACTTGACCGAATCGAAGGAGACACACGGCATGGGGGCATCGCGAGCTCAAGAGGCCAGGTGAAATGGAAAAATCAGCATTGCCGGTCAGGCTATACTCATTTATCCTTCCTAGTGAAAATACCTCAGGTCTGCTCCATGCAGACATTTGCACACTAATACAAATTACCAAAAACTATACAAATTCCAAAAAATTCAAAATATGTCTTTAAAAAAATATGTACTGTTTTACATATGTTCTTATTTATTTCCATCAAATTATATTTTCAAATTCGGGACTAAAAATGAAGTTTTGTATCAGTGTGCAGAAAAGCGTGCGTTGAATTATTGCTACAGGGCCTTTTTGACAAAAGTCACCTTACCTCACATGAAACTAACAAACGACGCAGAGAAGGTGATGCTCAAAAAGTAGACAAAAATGATGTCCAAATATTTGGGCTTTTTGCTATTGACAGTGACCGCAGCTTGGCCTCAATCACCTTTGGGGAGTGCCAAATTGAATGCAGAAGAAGGCAAAGCTTTGCAATTTGTCAATCAAGCTGAAAAAGAATTACTTAAAGCTACTCAAGAATTTTCAAAGATTCAGTGGGCTTATGCTACAAACATCACTGATTTCAACGAACAAAAGCAATTGGAATATACAGTAAGTTTTACGTATACCGTGTAAAATTACATAATTAGAATTTGCATATTTTTTCGTCAAATTGAAGTGACATCTACTTCTACTTAGCTAGAATGTAAACAAACTTTCACGAATTTTTTTGTGCAGCGAATAATTTTTCTTTCTTTGCAGAAAAAGTATGACAAATTGTCCTTGAAATTGGGCAAACAAGCCACAAAATACGACTTGAACAGTATCCTGGATATAGACATCAGAAGGAAACTCGAATCCATCTCGCAGATTGGAACTTCAATTTTGAATGAAAATGATTTGGATCGGTACAATGTGATCACCAACGAAATGGAAAAAATATACAGCACAGCCAAAGTACCAGATTACAAAGACAAATCTAAAAAAGTATCTTTGGAGCCTGAGATCACCTTGACCATGGGCAAATCTCGTGATCCGGATGAACTGGAATACTATTGGACTCAACATCGAGAATCCACAGGAACAAAAATGAGGGAAATGTACAAAGAATACATTGAGTTGACTAACAAAGCTGCCAGAATGAATGGATTCAAAGATGGTACGGAAATGAAAACCAATGCTTATGAATCCGATACCTTTGTCAAAGAAATGGACCAGACCTGGCAAGGTCTCAAACCTTTGTATGAACAATTACATGCCTATGTTCGCTACCATTTACACAAGAAATATGGCAATTCCGTGGTGGACCCCGAAGGACCCATTCCGGCCCATATCTTGGGCAACATGTGGGCCCAATCTTGGGGTAACATTGGCGACTTGGTGACACCTTATCCAGACAAACCCAGTCTGGATGTCACACCTGCCATGCAAAAACAAAAATGGACTCCCAAGATTATGTTTGAAAAAGCTGAGGATTTTTTCAAATCGATTGGATTTGAACCCATGACTGAAACGTTTTGGAAAAACAGTTTGATTGAAAAACCAAAAGATGGTCGAGACTTGATTTGTCATGCCTCAGCTTGGGACTTTTATAGTCCAGATGATTTCAGGATCAAGATGTGTACTAGAGTCAATCAGGAGGATTTTGTCACTGTCAACCACGAAATGGGGCACACACAATACCAAATGTTGTATCGCAACTTGTCTTATTTGTTCAGAGATGGCGCTAATCCTGGCTTCCATGAAGGTGTGGCCGATATTTTGAGCTTGGCTGTGGGAACTGCGGATTACTACCAACGTCTGGGACTCCTCAGCAATGATGTGGACATGGGAGATAAAGAAACCAACATCAATATTTTGTTCAGAATGGCCTTGGAAAGGCTGGCCTTCATGCCTTTTGGATACTTGGTGGATAGGTACCGATGGGATTTGTATTCCGGATGGGCTGATGAACATGAAATGAACTGTCATTGGGTCAAGTTAAGGTCGGAAATCCAGGGTGTCAAACCTCCCAATATGCGAAATGATGATGAACATTTCGATGCTGGATCCAAGTACCATGTGGCTGGCAATGTTGGCTACGTCAGGTACTTCACGGCCTTCATCTATGAGTTTCAGTTTTACCGAACCTTATGCTTGATTTCCAAGCAATATGATCCCAATGATCCCTTGAAACCGTTGCATAGATGCAACTTTTATGGCAGCAAAGAGGCTGGAGACAAGTTGAGATCTATGCTGGTTTTAGGCAGTTCCAAACCCTGGAAAGAAGTGATGGAAGTGATGACGGGTCAGCCTGACATGAATACTGATGCTTTTAGAGAGTATTTCAAACCTCTGGAAGACTGGTTGATTGAAGAAAATCGGAAAAATAAGGTCAAAGTGGGTTGGAAAAATCCACCTCTCAACACTATGTGCAAACCTTCCTCAACATTCAATGCCTCAACTTCTAATCAGTCAATGTCACTTTTATTCTTTTTACCTTTTATTTTCTCATTGTTTCTTTAAAAGAAAAAATATTTTTGCAATAATTATCAAAAACCAACAAATCTCTATGTATTTCATTTTATATATGGATCCGGACAATTTTCCAGAAATTCGGTTGTTGCTAACTTCGTTCGTTGGTAAATTTCGAAAAAAAAATTGGCTCGAGTTTCTACGCGGTCGAGCTGTTCAGCGATCTTTGCCATGGCCGTTTCTTGGGACTGTTGCAGGGCAACCTTGACATCACTGATCTCCTTGAATGCCTGTTCCCTGGAGTCGGCGATGGAGGATTCTAGTTGTACATTTTTGGATTCCATAGTACTTGTCAGTTCTACCTGCAAAGTTTCATCTACATTGGTTTCGTGAAAATCCATATTGAGCGAAGTTTACCTTGGCCGTCTCTTGGGACTGCTCCAGAGCTACCTTGACATTACTCAGTTCTTTGGCTGCCTGCACCTTAGAATCAGCTATGCCGGCCTCTAGCTGTTCCTGTTGGGATTCCAAAGCACTTGTCAGTTCTTCCTGCTTAGATTTTAGTTCATCGATCAACATGGCTTGGTCTTTGACTAAGTTCTCCAACTCCGCCAACTTGGCATCGTGACTGTCCACCTAAAAAAAGCTTGAAATCAGATGTGCAATTTTGACAAGGTCAAAGCCAAATTGATAAGACGTAAAAAATGTCAAATTGTAATTTTTTGAGGCCAATAAATACTTTAAGTAGATGTGTACCTTGTCTGCTATAATTTTGGCTTTATCAGGTTTGGGTCCCATATTGAATGGTTTAGTGGCACAATTTTCTTGCTTTGCTACTTTTCACGGAAAGTACAAGGGACGCATTGTCAAGACTGAAAGTCGTACTAGACTGAAATTCGGCTGCTGAAAGTGGCAAGGACAAGGACATTGCGTGTTTTGTCTATTTTTGAAGTAGTTGTGAAAAGAGGCCTTTGGTAGGACTCTTCATGGTCTCTGCTCTTTCTGTTATTTATTCAGCCATATTCGGCCTTCGTCTTGATTCCTCGTCTTCGGCCCCGGGCAGTGGCTCTCGATCTTGTAGAGGTTGCCCACGCCGGCCTTCGTCTTGATTCCTCATCTTCGGCCCCGGGCAGTGGCTCTCAAACTTGTAGAGGTTGACCACGCCGGCTTTCGTCTTGATTCCTCTTCTTCGGCCCCGGGCAGTGGCTC